>OMOU01065135.1:0-15409 GCA_900312585.1 Malacocephalus occidentalis | reverse complement strand
TCGCGCAAAGTTGTAATTTAAAGAAAAAAAAAATGTAAACAAAAAAGGAAAATGTACCCAGACCTGACAATAATGTGCTTGTCCACACACACGCACGCACGCACACGACACGCACGCACACACACACATGCATACACACACACACACACACACACACATGCGACAAAAAGGTGTACATAGTATGTTAATGTTTTGACTGTTTCGAATCCCCTGGTAGCATATCTGCCTGGTTTGCTGTTGGGAGATGTTGCAGATCTGATGAGAAACAAAATGGATACTATAAATAAACGACAACGAAAAAAATAAATAAAAAAAATAAACTCTGTAAGAAGACAAACTCCTCTTTGTTTTATCACCGATGGTCAGCAGTGAGGTTTGTTCTGCCTTCAAACACTTACCGGTCATTCAACTGTAGGAGGACGCATTGTCATCATAAATGTATTATTAAGAACCATGGCAACCTTTATGACCCATGCCAAATCAACACACACACACTCACACACACTCACACACACTCACAGACACACACACACACACACACGCGTTGTGGTTGGTTTTAGAGTGAGACGTGGAATGGTTTGGGTGGAGTTTTACGGTGTTTTTGGTTGATGTGTGAAAAAGCGGTGATGCAACATTGTTCTGAAACCCATTGCCTTTCGTTTTTTTCTTTTCTTTTTTTCTCTTCTGGTAATTAATTCAATCCTTTCTTCTGAAGCGCTAGTTAATATGCTGTAACATTTAGCATGGCTTCTCACCAGAATAGTGTAACCCAAGGGAAGACTTGTGACCATAACAACAAAAAGCTGTTGCTCTTAATACACAGCTCCGGGGGGACTTGCCCTCTGGGATTACCTGTTTCTTTTTTTACTCATCTACCCCTTGTACATTGAGGGCGCTCTTTTGAACCAATGTATGAATAAGTGGCTTTTTCAATTGCACATTATTATAAAACCTCCAACTTCACATTCGGCAGAGTTTTTTTTGGTGGGATAGACAAACAATTCTGAGAAGATCATGCAACATTAATGCCACCGGGCTACCTGGTGTACCACAGACCGTGGTTTGCTTCTGTCTCTCTTCAGTAGAGCCTATTTCCTAGACTTATTTGCCCGTTAACTTCCGTTCTCGTGGAGCTGGCTAGACCGGGTGCCTTCCGACTGCTGTCCAGGGCAGGCTACTGATCCTGAGCAGCGGTTCCTAGACATCTCTGCCTCCCATCTCCAGGGGGGAATAGGTTCCACAGCAGGGTTGTACTATAATAGCAGCTGGTTAGTCATGTTGCAACTTGAGCTAAAGTGTAATTCTGTAGGAGTTTAAAAAAAAAAAAAGAAAAAGCTAACCATCAGTAAATACTGTATTTAATTGGTAACTTGAATGCGTGTATTTCTGGGATTTCTTGTCTAAAACATACCAAATACTCCTGCAAATGAAAATATTCTGCCCACCGTATTATATTTAAATATTTTGCTCTTATTTTATAGAATTTATTTTGTTGTATTTCACAAAAAATAGATTTGATTTAAGAGGAACATTTTTGTCCTTGTGTTATTTTTAAAGAGGATATCGACTGTACAGAGTTCTGCGCCCTGTTTCTTGCCGACTTTTGTTTTTGGCCATGGTGTGACGTTGAATTCTGGAGCTACAGTCGCGATGTGAACTTTCACTTTGAGGTTTTTTGTGCACAGAAATATAACAGAAGCATTGCGCCCTTAGCAAATAAAGAACATGGAATCTTGGTCGAGTCTTTTGTACTGCTGTAGTGGCAATATTTGAGCTCACGGGCTCTCCCCCACCCCAGTCAAGCTAGCACAGTCACGCGTCATTACCCCTCCACCCACTGTACTTAAGACAAGACTAACCCCCAAGTGAATGACTATCGATTGTAATGCAGACCACAGCACTGAATTGTTTTGTTCTGATTTTGTTCCCCTTCCGTCCTTGACCACCCAGTTCACTCTGGGTTCATTCATTTTTATCTGTGGACCTATTTGCACGACGAGAGTCACAATAAAAACAAGCCGGTAGTTTCAGAACAACTTTTTTTTTTTATTATCAAGAAAAACACAGAATTAGTTCTCCTTCTCCATGACAGTCTTTGTTCCGCGCAGTCTGCCGGTACGGCGGGCAGCGATGAGACCGACCTTGCGACCAGCAGGTGCGTCCCTCCTGATGGTGGAGGGCTTACCAATATGCTGATGGTTACCACCACCGAAGGGATGCTCAACGGGCTGCACGGGGAGGGGGGGGAAAAGGGTCCGCGTCACATTTTTGCAGCAACAATGCCTCAAAAGTACATGCGTTGATGATTCCTGCTAACCGTTGCTTTATATAAAACACAAGTGTACGTACGTTCATAGCCACACCACGGACACGTGGCCAGCAGTTCCTCTTGGCCTTGTACTTGTGGTAAGCACGACCAGCCTTCAGGATGGGCTTGTCAATACGCCCACCGCCAGCAACCACACCTGCAAAAAAAAAAAGGACCCCCGGCCATTACATGCATGTGCCTCCCGTGTCAAGTCGAGACGCACTGGCAAGTAATGTATTGGAACATTCCGATCGCAGCAAGTCCTCCCTGGGAAAACGGTCTTACCGACAACGGCTCTGTTGGCCGAGGCAATGACCTTCTTGGAGCCAGAAGGGAGTTTTACTCTGGATTTGTTGGTCTCCGGGTTGTGAGAGATGACTGTGGCATAGTTTCCAGAGGCGCGGGCCAGCTTGCCCCTGTCGCCGGGCTTCTCCTCCACACAGCAGATGATGGTACCCTCGGGCATGGTGCCCACGGGCAGGACATTGCCGATGTTCAGCTGAGCTGTGTGTGACAGAAGGCAGAAAAACCCTTCAGCCTCCACATACCGAGACCAAGATCAAGATGAGGGGGGGAAAAAAGGTCCCAAAACTCGCACAGCCGCCGGATCAATGCATGTGCACTAATTGAGACCCGGTGTCACCCGATATTCAAAGATGCATCAAGACTGAACTGATGCAGACAAGTGACACTGGTGATTTAGCGGACAAGCTGTTCAGAAATACTCAAGTTACGATTGAATAAATGGTTACTAGAAGTAGTACCACTCAAGGCCACTCCAGGAACACTCAAACCTATAACACATACGCCACCGCCTTCACTCCCAGAGTACCGGGCAGGGCAGCTCTAGGACACTACTCAAGTCAACATCCATTACCCTTCTTGCCGCAGTAGATGAACTGTCCGGTGTGGATGCCCTCCGCGGCGATGAAGAGCTCGGTCCTCTTCTTGAAGCGATAGGGGTCGCGGAACGCCACCTTGGCGAGGGGCGCGCCACGGCCGGGGTCGTGGATGATATCCTGCGATCGGAAAACACACGTGGGTTCAGGCGCGGGGTTCAATCGTGCGGTACGTACTGCGTCATTGAGATAAACGTGCCACGGCGGGGCAGCAGGGACGCGTGGGTTACCTTCACGATCCCCTTGATGTACCCGTGGCGCTCGGCGAAGTCGATGTGGCGGAGTTTAGCGGCCCCTTTTCTGTGGTGGACGTGGGCCTTGAACACCGAGCCCGCACCCTTTCTCTGTCCCCTGATTACACGTCCCATCGTGCACTGGAATCAAAAGTAGTATCCGGTGTTACAATGCACCCCACCATTGTGTGTGTGTTTGTGGACACATATACAAGTATGCGCTTCTGTACACTCCCAAGTTAAAGACAGGACGGCTCCACAACAAGCCAAGGCTAACTTGGCTAGCTGGGACGCGTAGCCGGCTAACCGATAGACAACGAGTCGAGTTACAGCGCGTTTGCACATTAACGCACTTGGTAAAGGTTCGGTACAAGAAACCGACTTTAAATGTGCGGCACACCGCTTCAAACGGGCTCCACGACCGGCCTTTTGACCGAGCGCTACCAGGCCATGTCACCGGCCCAGACGCCGCGTTAAATCTAGTTTTACCCACTAAAATACAAATGTTTTCGCTGAACTATCCACTACGGGTCTTTCTTTGGCCTTTGTTACACATCGTCTACGGTCCTCGGCGGTCGGATGCATTAAACACAAGCGTGATTTAAGTGGATTTGGTGAAGAGGAAAAACATAAACGTCTCGTACCTAAACCCCGATGACGGAAAGAGGAAGTGCAAGCAGGCTGCGGGGCTTTTCTTCCGGGGCAATCGACGGAGGCCTGACGGGGGCATTTTACAACTTGTGTCGCACTTGTAAAAGTGCGACATAAGTGGGCATAAGTAATGCATGTATTTCTGGAAATAAATATATATACAGTTAGACGTTGTATTAGACGTTACGTATTCGTTCGGAAAACGTCACAATATTGTATATTATTGTGCATGTCTTCCTACATGGTTTGAGCAACGATAATAGAACAATAGAGTTATCACGATTGCTCTCCATCACGGGAAACGTTCTAAGTGAGTCATTCTGCATAGTAAGTATGTACAAATAATATACAAATATACACACATTATACCGTTCTGTTATTTGCCAGCAGGTGGCGCCACTATAACAACTAGAAGAATATTGGTGAACTATAACACAAAAATCGAGCAAATAGAATGATCGTCGAATTGATTTCTATATTTGGAATAATTTGAGATATCATGGACTCGTATTGGGGTAAACTGGCTGCTCCCATACAACGACAGATTCCGGTCGTAAAGTCGCCATCGATGAGATGTTATCGAAGAAGAAGAAGCGGACAGAACTACAAAAAGCACATCGAGAGTGCTGTCTGCCTCTCAGCCAATCAAAAGCCACGAGGAACCATCGCGATATCTGCCGCGTCGCCGCCCCCCCGTTGCGAGCGCGACGATATCTCGCGGTATCAGGCGACGGCTCGCTCTCTCTCACTCCGCCGCGGTCAAGCTCGCCTGAGGAAGGGTTTCTGGTGAACAGCTCGGAGGAAAAAGAGAAGTCTCTCGTCTCAGAAGAAGCGCCATCGTCGTATATTTTCCCCCCATTAATTTAATTTAAAGCGGTCGACACGTCGTTAACACGCACCGGTGGTCGATTTCGATAGGTTTATATTTGACATACGCGTTGTGAATCGTTCTCGCTCGGTGGCTGCGCTAACAAAGAAAAGCCTTTCTCCCGAGAAATAATCCCCCCCGCTTCTCAGTCGTTATGAGTCATGTGGTCGTCGATACTCAGCACGGTCTAGATCAGCAGGTGAGTGTCTTCCATCTCAACATGAATCGCCGATATAGACGTGTGTTTTCGGTGTCTCTGTGTGTTCTACCGCCCGGGCAGTTGGCCGATTCTTTAATTCCACTCTTGCTAGCCGGTTAGCTCGCTAGGCTAACGCTGGCCTGGCAAAATGGTGGCACTTACACAACGTCGGCCAAGAAGAAGAAGAGGGTCATGGCGGAGATCGCTCCCCGCGGCTCTAACTCGACTCGGGGGGCGTTTGCCCGGGCTCTGTTCGCAACGTTTTTTTAACACAAAATACACGGTCGTTATGACATTATAAGACATGTCTTGGTGGTAAATTCGATGACGACGGGCGGCTTCTCTGACGAAGGTTGGCCCGCCGCTCTGCTCGCGCCGGCCGGTGTGCTGCCGTTAGCTTAGCGCGGCCCTCGCGACTGGAAACGTGGCGCAGGAGGAAAAAAAAATATTGTGTTTTTTTGTTGTTGCGGCGCCTCATTTTCTTTTGGGACGCCTAACGGGTGTTTCTAATGTTATTCGTTAAAACAACATGCAGTACGTTTGGCGCGTGTGTGTGTGTTTGTGTAAGCGCGTTGTGGATGTGGTGGTGGTGGTGTCGGCTTCGGCGGTGTCGGCTAACGCCATCCTCGCGGGAGGATGACAGGATATCGCGAGAGGGTATCGCGTGGGTCGGAGATACGCACGATTACGGCGAAATATGAATCTTTCTTTCCGTTTGACGTGAGGCACAAACACCGAAGTTGCGTCGACGTGTTTTTGTCTTTCTAAAGTAAACGAACCTTTTTTTTTTTTTTTACAGCTTGCTGCCCTAGACTTGAACTCTGTTGACGGACAAGGCGGAGGAACCGGTCGTAAGTATATACATTTTGGGAAAGAAAACCTTTCCAAAACCATGCATCAATTAAAGCACGTGTCTTTTATTTTGTGGGTGTATTACTGTATTTAACAGCCGTCCTCCAACTTTCTCAGGGCGTTACATTCCACCTCACCTGAGGAACAAAGAGGCTTCCAAAAACGGTGAGTTCCTCCCCATCCAGTCAGGATCTACAGCTCCACATGGACAGGATCACATGTGTACACAAACACTTCTGTAGTGGAGTACATGTAAAACGCCACGGCTGTCAATTGATGAAAAATATTTGGTCACACATTCTTATGGTTTAAAAAAAAAGAAGAATATTCTGTTACCCTAGCGCATTTTTAATACTATTAAAAAGCACATTGAATGCTTGGTTCTAGCAACTGTTTGTGTGTTGTATGTATTATTGGAAATCAATGAACGCAAATCAGACACCGTCTCACCAGTACTTAATAAAACCAGCATAATAAAAATACCCAAATGACAACATGGCAACCTGAACGAAGAGTCTAATGTGACACTACATGGTAATGTGACCATGTATCTCGCACAATGTAGTGTCGGAAGTATTTTCACAAAAAGGACAGAGTCAAGGGTCAAGAATTTGCCAATTATGCAGAAACCAAAACGAATGGCAAACTAGACGTGGCGGCAATTTTAAGCGTGCCGTGGACAGGAACGCCATCAAATAAATTGCCCGTGGTGTTGACAGCCCTATAAGCACACACGTTTGTGAGTATCAACTTAGGTTTGTGGAAAGCCTTGCCTATTTGTACTGCGTGCAGGAGGAGTTTGTTTTATTTTTTTAAAGCCTCATTTGCGATGCAGTGCACCTTATCACAACAACGCACGTCATCATAATTCAACTAGAACAATGTGTCTGCACACTTTAAAGGTGTTCTATTCTGCTGTTCTTTTGTCCCACAGCAGGAAATGGTTATACCACTGGTGATAGACAGTGCAGTTATTCAATGGCACCGGTAAACCTCTGTAAGTCCATACTGTCTGCTTTGGCCGGGGGCAACCCGCATTCCCAGGTGCATGAGACGGCCAGTTACACCAGCAAAGCCAGTGTGAAGGGGCAGAGGGCTTGTTCACAGCTCCGCCTATACACGGGGACGGGCTCATTATTTATTGATGTGCTTTCCTCTGCTGAAATGCCTTGAAGGGAGTTTTGTACGAGTGTTCGGCATAACGGAGTTTCTGCTGATATTTGCCTGGCGTTAGACCGAGGCAAAACCAATTTTGTGTGCCGAGTCATGGCACCTTAATCGCTTTTAACAAGCAGTCGCATCGCTTGTGTTTATTTACAGTTGCCACACGCCGTAACACGCAACCCTGTAGACAATGTCGACGGTTGCCTATGCTTTTCCTAAAGTTTCTCCCAAGCATTTTTACACAAGCATGGCATGCAGCGTGTGATGACAGATACTGGCGCCCAATGGGATAACTGTAGGTGGTAACCGAGTACAAAGTCAATGTTGTAGTCATTGTTTTCTTTTCAGCCTGGACCGTACATGCCGTGCACAACTCTTCATAGCCTGCCTTCATACCTTTTCAACCAGGTTACCCAAGACCGGGTGCTCAAGAGCTTGCCTTTTACCATGCCTACAGTGGGGGTTGGCCAAACAGATGTGGTACAAACGGATACATCTGCATGTTATGCCACTCACCTGTCTTGAGTTGTATTGCTGAACAGCACTCAACAGCAGCAGCAGCACGCCCGCGTCGACGTTACCCACGCGTATCGGTGTGCAAAGTGAGCAGACCCGGGCACCCTTTAACACCCGCTGTTGTCTTTGACGCATGGTGCTGCGGCCCCCGGTAGCCGGTCCGTCTTCACCGATGACCAGGCACGGCGTCTGTCACTTTGGGACCGGCCATTTTGTTTTGTGTTCGCTGCCGTCTGACTTATCCGCCGTTGTCCTAATATTTCACAAACAACACGGGGTAGTTGTTTGACAAATGCATCTGACGTGTAAGGAAAACCCACCCCGTATCGGTGAAATGTGGCACATTCCCCACATTTCGGTGGCTTCCTTCTAACCAAAGGTGCAACACTTTTGGCCCCCCCGTTCAGCGTTTGTCAAATTCAGAAGTTGATTGGGTGAGTCCACTGACGGAATTCGGATTGTTTGTGAAAAAGACCTATGCATCTGGGTCAGTCTAGTTAAACTGTAAGCAAATGTAGCGTGTTGAGACTTTTCATGCTGATATGTGGACCGCTGAACCAACTCGGTGGATTTTGTGAGCGCTTTGTCTGCGTTAATTGACAGGGCCAGATGCTGCCTGGAAGTGTCAATTAGAGGCGGGCTACGTTGTGCTTGGACAGGTTTACGCATGGTGCAGAATGAATGTGTTCCCCGCGTCCCAAGCACTGACAGGCCCAGTGGTGTAACATTTTTCAAGCCATTCTTGCTGTGCTCAACACACCAACACCCCCTGCGCTTGGTTAACAGTCTGGGGTTCTCTAGTCTAAGACTAGAGCGCGTGACCCTGTCAACCTAGATCCGAGTGCTCTGAGGCTGCCGCGCTATTGTGTGGCTTTTTGGCACGCAACATCACATTGGTGACGCTAACGGCCCATTGTCCCCCATGACCCACCGCCAGCTTGCACTGATAACGGCGTGTCCACGGACGGGGATGAGGACACAGCCAGTGTGCTGGGCTGATCGCTGTGGTAAATGTCCCCTCAAGGCAGCACAGGCAGGATAGGGCACCTCTGGGGCACTCTCTGTCAGATCATGTTCCAGACACTCCCACGGGCTCATTGATGCATGGCATCTAAGGGCTTTCCTCCAATCGGTTGGAAAGAAATATGGTTCTCAACCTAATACTGAACGTGAAGTAATGTGAAATGACACCAGGCTTCTCTGGGGTTACGTGCCTCAGTTGCTTTGCTGGACTTTAAACTGAGCACTATAGGAGGACATTAATGGCTATTCTGGACTGAGATTAGGGTTTATTTGGCTTTTCAGCTAACATTGTAAATTGTCCCATATAGTTCCCTTAAGGGCACCGTTGGCCAAGAACAGGACATGCTCAATTGCATTGACATCCTTGTGTGGAGTACAATTGTCACTCAATTGCATACAAAACCGAATTGGGTCAATATACACAGCTCCCAGATCTAGATGGTCAAATGCCCCCTTTACCATTGTGGTCCCAGTAGAGGTTAATACTCATTGGATCTCACATGAAGTGTCTACTTGTAAATCATTGACTATGGAAAGGGTGTCCTGTGGTTATTATAACGCACTTTTAAAGAAATTGACTGAACGTCGACTTTTAGGGTCCTGCCCTAAACAAACAAAGCGCATAATAAGGACACGACTTGTATTAACAAACTTCGTCTGGCAATGGACATGGGTGACGGTGTACTTCTTGTCTCCTCTGATGACATTTTCCTCAAGGAATTTTGGACACGTGCAAACAAGCTGAACGTATCATTAGGATGAATACATCGAGCAAATGAAAGTATGACACCTAAATAAGCAGTTGCTTCACGTTGTAGGAACTATGACGTTGACGAACTATGACTGCGGCAATTGTTTGGTTACCTGATGCTGGGGTTATGCCATTTAGCCACATTATTTAGGATCTCATCTCCCGACCAGGCAGATGGAGCAGAAGGAATTTGCCCAGAGCGACCTTGGATGTCCTATAGATGTTCATGTGTGAACGATGGCAAGGGATGGCCTGTTTTTTTGCACCAACTTTGTATCCTATAACACGGTCAACACTTTGTCTATTGTCAAGTGTTTTCTCGTGTTCCTTGACTGAATGTGTCTTTTTGGAATCGTGTGATGGTCTCTGGCAATCTGCACATTTTAAGTTGGTCGCTCACGTGATTGGGGAGTATATTGGCTGATAACGATCGGTGCATCGCTACTTCAGACTGGGGCTGCATATACTCTTCTACACATACTGTTGTATGTTGTTGCTCACAAGGATTTGTCCTTTTTTTTTTTCCTTTCATGTTTTGTCATGAAGACTCACCCGGCTGGGACGGTGGACGTAGCAATGGCTTCGTGAATGGTTACCATGACAACCGTACGAACGGGGGCTATGGCGGGCGTGGACCCCCTCGCAATGATAGAGGTGGGCGTGGCGCCTACCGTGGTAACGGGGGCGGAGGCTCCTTTACTCAGCCAATACAGAATGCAGGTGGGAATAACCTATCATGCCTTGTCCTAAGGCAGACAAGTTTGTGCACTTGAGAAGGTAGACCACTAACCCCACGCCCATGTGTACGATTACCACCACTTTGGTGTTTTATTACTGGGATGGGGTCTGTAGGCTGTCTTTAGCTATTTGCTAGTAGAGCAAACAACTAGGGCCCGCAGGATGAGTTTTGGATGATTGTGTCAACGACGAGGACAACACTGCTGGTAAGAGTCAGCAGATTTCCCATGGCTTTTCGTCTTGATCAAATTCTGACTCTGCTTTAGGCTTTGGTGGTGGTGGCGGCGGCGGCGGTGGCGGCGGCGGCGGCTATGACAACAAAGATGGGGGCTGGTCAGCGCCTCCCAGGGATGCTGCCTACAACAGCTTTGGCGGTCGCTCCGATCGAGGGAAGTCCGCCTACTTCAACGACCGTGGGTCTGGCTCGCGCGGAAGGTAAGGAACCCGGTGTACTGCGGTTATGAACGGGGACGCTCGCATCGCTTGTGTGCTGGGTTGTGCAAGTGGTCGCCTGGAGCCAAGCTAATTCTGTGTTTGTGTAGATACGAGCGTGGGGGCTTCCACAGTGGTGGGAGCAGCCGCTGGGGGGACGACTCCAGAGAGGAGGAGGACTGGTCTAAGCAAACGGCGCCCAACGAGCGCCTGGAACAGTAAGGGCGCTTCTTCTGAAGCCTCTGCAACTCCCCACCCCAACGCTCACCGTGTTGACTTACACTTTTTTGTTTCGGGTTACAGTGAGCTGTTCTCCGGGGGCAACACTGGGATCAACTTTGAGAAGTACGACGACATTCCCGTGGACGCGACCGGGAACAACTGCCCGCCCCACATTGAAAGCGTAAGTCGACGCCCGTGTGTTGACTCTTGAGGCGTTTCGCAGGCGTGAGTCCTAAACGGTGCGTCTGTCGTCCTTCAGTTCCACGACGTGGATATGGGGGAGATCATCATGGCCAACATTAACCTGAGTCGCTACACCAGACCGACTCCCGTACAGAAGTACGCCATCCCCATCATCAAGTCCAAGAGGGACCTGATGGCCTGCGCTCAGACCGGTCAGTGCTCGCGTGCAACGTCTCAATGGACGTATTAAGTATTAAGGGTTCTCTCCTCCCCCCCCCCAAAGGGTTTAAAATGCAGCTCTGAACTACATGGTTTCTCTCCCTGTGCTCTTAAGGCTCTGGAAAGACCGCTGCTTTCCTGCTGCCCGTGCTGAGTCAGATTTACACCGAAGGCCCCGGAGAAGCTCTGCAGGCCGCCAGGAACGGTGGACACGTACGGCCCGAGTTCTACATTTACCCCCACCCCCCGTGGTCCCGTGGGTCCTACAGTCACGCAGTACGCACGTCATGTTCACACGTTTGTCTCCTTTGATCCCGCAGGACAACGGGAAGTACGGCCGGCGCAAGCAGTACCCCATTGCCCTGGTCCTGGCTCCCACCAGAGAGCTCGCCTTGCAGATCTATGACGAGGCCCGCAAGGTGAGTCCGTGGCATGGGCCCGACGGCCCTTCGACCGCTGGCACCCAAATTATCTGAAAAGGTGTTCGGATGTCCTTATCCTCTCTTTTTTACCCCCCTAAAGGTAGCTTATCGTTCCCGCGTGCGTCCCTGCGTAGTCTACGGAGGAGCCGACATCGGCCAGCAAATCAGAGAGCTGGAGAGAGGCTGCCACCTTCTGGTGGCCACACCGGGACGCCTGGTGGACATGATGGAGAGGGGCAAGATCGGCCTGGATTACTGCAAGTGAGTACGCGCCTCAGGGCGTAGCAGCCGGGACATTCGGAGCCCCTCTGGATGCGCTCGGACCCGTGACCACTTTGCCTTGTTCTGCAGCTACCTGGTGCTGGATGAGGCCGACCGCATGTTGGACATGGGTTTTGAGCCCCAGATCAGACGCATTGTTGAGCAGGACACGATGCCACCCAAAGGCAACCGGCAGACAATGATGTTCAGCGCCACCTTCCCCAAGGAGATCCAGGTATGTATGAATCACGGAGGACGGCTTGGTTAAGCCGGCTGTTCTGCGGTCGCCCGAGTCCTGTCCGAGTGTCAACCTTGTGTCCTTTGTTCTCCTCCCTAGATCCTCGCCCGCGACTTTTTGGAAGACTACATCTTCCTCGCCGTGGGGCGTGTCGGCTCAACTTCCGAAAACATCACCCAGAAAGTTGTCTGGGTGGAGGACAACGACAAGAGGTCCTTCCTCCTCGATCTCCTCAACGCAACAGGTTAGTCGTCATAGCGACGCACACGTCGGTCTCCGGCCCCCCCCCACCTCCTTTGTCTGTCCCCTCGTCAACTAATTCTGACCCATCCCCATTACTTGTAATTGTGTTTCGTTAAGCTGACTGGTTTTAATTAGGTTGTTAGAAATGAGCTAGTGAAAAGATGTAGACATTTTAAGTCGGATGACATATTTATTTTGTTGGTTCACATTTTTAAAAAGTCTCTTGTATAACCGGCATTACAGAGGATTGCGTAAATATTTGGTGAAACTCTTATCTCAAAGCTGTTGAAGTTGTGTACTGGACAGCATTGCGTTTACTGGCCGGTCTGGTTTTATCTTAGTCATACCCAGTGAGGAAAATGTGCCAGAAACACCAGAGAAACCTGGTAAGTATAACTACATGATTGTCACTCTGTCTGACGCACGTCAGATACTTCACGTTCCACAACCCATTCCCATCCCGCTTGCCCCCGCTCTCTCCAGCTGACATCTTCATTTTTCAGTTTGATTTCTTTGAGCCCTGATGGGGGGGCACACTCCTCTCAGACCTGCAGCACGCGTGGCCATAGCACGCGTGGCCATAGCACTATGGTGGCCATAGCACTATGGTGGCCATAGCACTATGGTGGCCATAGCACTATGGTGGCCATAGCACTATGGTGGCCATAGCATTATGGTGGCCATAGCATTATGGTGGCCATAGCATTATGGTGGCCATAGCATTATGGTGGCCATAGCATTATGGTGGTCATAGCATTATGGTGGCCATAGCACTATGGTGGCCATAGCACTACGGTGGCCATAGCATTATGGCCGGTTAAGAAACGCAGACGCCCTCTCCAGGAGAGATGGCTTTAACACCGGGCACATGCAACCGCGTGGAGCCTAATCAGCCCACGGCAAGGGCTCTGTTCAGGTCTTCAAGTTGCAGCGTCTATACGTGGGGCACAATGGTAGTCGGTGTAGAATAATGGATGGTAGAAGGCTTTCCATCTCCCCATCACCTCGTTCCTCGTCCAAGTACATGGCAACACACCAAGCCGTCACCATGACTACTGATGCAGCACTGACTGCCAACTGAAGTATTGTGTATGTCAGGGGCAGCCTTGCGCGTGCATTCATCTCTCGTCACCATGGAGATGGTGCGCTTTTGTTCAGAGGCGTTGTCGTTGTTTCTACGCCACCCAAGTTTAGCAATTTGACCAATGGTAGGGATGCATGATCTATTGACTCAATGCCGATGTCGCAATTGAAAATAATAAAGCGAAAATAATTTAGGAAACTCTATATATTGATCATTGTTCCTTCGGCCAGTTGCCCGGTCACCTGTGTGGGCTCAGGGGTCTGGTGAACCAACATGCCCAATGGATCAGACCACGCATGGTGCTTCCACAGAGTGAGGGAGGGAGAGCAGATCAGGAATCAAGACATCCAGAGCCAGCTTATCCTCAAACGTAATGGTGGTGGAGCTAAATGCTGAAATAATACTTATACAATATCACAAGTCCTGTGTTGGACCCAAGAGTGAATCCGAAAGCAGAGAGTGGGCACGCAGTGTTGAAGATATGGGGGTGCTTCAAGAGCTTGTGAAGGAAAAATGCACACTACTCCAGTTACAATCCATTACCACCAGCCTGTTGTTAGGAAGGTAGAGCTCTCTGATGCACTCTGCCCTTGTTTAAACATTATAACGCCCCTAACCCACTCTGAGCACGCTGGCCAGGACATATCTCATGTAGCCTGCCAACCAGAGGGATGTGTACTCAACCTTTGTGTTGTAAGGGAGCTTCTTTTTTCGGTATGTTATGAATTTCATGATTTCCCACAACTTTGGGGTCGCATTTGTACAAATATCAAACATCTTGCAATACTCGTGTAGAAGAAGGGAATATCATATTTTGTCAATATCATGCACCCCTTAAAATTTGCCATTTGCTCAGGACATGGCAGAGGCCAGTGTTTGTTGCCTACTGACCTCAGCTCTGTGGCTGCTTTGGGTGTTGTGGACTATGCGGCTATTATTGACCTAGAGTTGTGCCTCCGACCACCCCTGCTGCCATCCTTCATAAAAAGCTTTTCTTCTGATAACCATTAATGTGAAAAACGTTTTCGTAACCATAGTCGCTCACTGAATCTTAGGGGGGGAACGCATTTGCCATCATCTTCGGGGAGGTATTGTAAAGAAGTGTTTTATGAGGCCAAAAATGGCTGCAGATTAATTAATGGTTGTCAGTTAAAGCTTCTTATCGTAGTTCCCCGTCTCCATTTTTCCAATTGCTTTTTTTAAAAACTTTTTGTTTCATGGTTCAGCAGATAACCTTCTAGTACAACTTCCTCCTCCCATCAGTCCTTTCCTGCTTGTGGTAACCATAGTGTTGACCTCTGGTAGCGGCCTGCCTGCCTCTCAACGTCCCCTCCTTCTGTGTGTAGGGAAGGACTCTCTGACGCTGGTGTTTGTGGAGACCAAGAAAGGAGCCGACGCCCTGGAGGACTTCTTGTACCGCGAGGGCTACGCCTGCACCAGCATCCACGGAGACCGCTCCCAACGGGACCGAGAGGAGGCCCTCCACCAGTTCCGCTCCGGACGCTGTCCCATCCTAGTGGCCACCGCTGTACGGCGACAATCACACCGGCACCGTCCGTCAGCCCAGCGCCATGTCCGCCCAGCTCTCGCGGTCACTAACCCGGCCTCTCGCATGTTCTCCTGTAGGTGGCGGCCAGGGGTCTGGACATCTCCAACGTGAAGCACGTGATCAACTTTGACCTGCCCAGCGACATCGAGGAGTACGTTCACCGTATTGGCCGTACGGGACGTGTGGGTAACCTTGGTAAGTCGTGTGTGTGTGTGTGTGTGTGTGTGTGTGTGTGTGTGTGTGTGTGTGTGTGTGTGTGTGTGTGTGTGTGTGTGTGTGTGTGTGTGTGTGTGTGTGTGTGTGTGTGTGTGTGTGTGTGTGTGTGTGTGTGTGTGTGACGGTGGTGGTGATGAA
>OMOU01065131.1:0-11669 GCA_900312585.1 Malacocephalus occidentalis | reverse complement strand
AAAGTCAAAGTTCTTTTATTTGTCAAATGTGCTATATTGACATACAGCACAGATGAAATTACATGCCTCTCAGTCCCAGGTGAATTTGTGAAAATAAATAAATAGACAATCTAAAACAGTGAAGACAATCTAAACAGGAAAGACAAATTAAACAGGAAAGACAATCTAAACAAGAAAGACAATCTAAACAAATGGACAGTCTAAACAAATGGATAGTCTAAACAAATGGACAGTCTAAACAGTCTAAACAAATGAACAATATAAACAATGAACAATATAACAATATAAACAATGTAAACAAATGAACAATATGAACAGATATACAATATGAACAGATATACAATATAAACAGATATACAATATAAACAGTATAAACAGAAGGACGATCTAAACAGTGAACAATAAACAATGACAGTCATTTATTTAATTTTTTTTCAGTCAGAAACAGTCCAAGCAAGTATGGTGAGGTAGGGCACAGTAAGGTGAGGTAGTTTATTGTGCAAATTGCAGGGCAGGGGAAGTAGAATGTGCAGTCAATGGGGGTAGGGGGTGGGGCAGGGGGGAGGTGTTGGCAGAGTCAGTATGTGTTGGGGGCAGGGGGGCAGAGCAGGGAGGGAGTTGAGCCTCCTGACC
Source organism: Malacocephalus occidentalis (assembly GCA_900312585.1). Lineage (NCBI taxonomy): Eukaryota > Metazoa > Chordata > Actinopteri > Gadiformes > Macrouridae > Malacocephalus > Malacocephalus occidentalis. The sequence goes on along the minus strand of OMOU01065131.1, from coordinate 11,036 downwards.
GCCTGGTGGAAATAGCTGTTCTAGAGCCTGCTGGTTCTGGCCCGGAGACTCCGCAGTCTCTTCCCCGACGGCAGCAGGCTGTTGGTATGGGTGGGAGGGGTCACCTGCAGTCTTGGTGGCTCTGCGGGTGAGGTGGGTAGAGTAAATGTCCGGGAGGGAAGGGAGAGAGACACCAATGATCCTCTCAGCTGCTCTCACGATGCGGTGTAGTTTCCTGTGGCAGGACACGGTACAGGCACCGTACCACACTGCAAACACGAATTATACTATATCTGAGAATCTCTCTGAACTGAAAACAAAGGGGACTGTTTATAGGGTGGGACTGGTTGATTGCTGATCTGGAACAGGTGGTGTTGATTGACAGGCACCAACGTGCACACATCTGAGATTAGGAGAGTAGAAGAATTAGACAAAAACAACGAGTCAGTTATATAAATGTTATAAACATGTAGCACCTTTCAAGTTGATAAAGTGCTGGTTCTCATGAACTAATAAAGCTGAGAAAGCATCCAGAAAAAATATAAATCCCTTTGGTTTGACTATAGAGGGAAACAGTAGTGAAATGATTTGATAAAGTCCTGTGTATATATTCTCTCACTCTATGGCTGTGTCAACATTAGCATTAGCAGCAACATTAGCAGCTCTGTAATATTCTTTTATTGTTTTAGATTTGTTCCATTCTTTGCTGCCTCAAGTAATTGAATGATTGTCGGGATTCTCAGATTTCTCATAGAGAGTGTGTGTGTTTCTGTGTGTGTGTGTGTGTGTGTGTGCGTACACGTGTGTGTATAGAATTTTCTCTTGACCTTTTAGAGGTTTCAGCAAGAATAATAAAATAACCAAGCTATCTGAACTTTTGGCGGCTTTTAACAGAGTTGACTACATATACGAATATATTAACATATATTCATTATGCTATTTAGAACAGAGTTGGCTTTTTTGGTGTTAATTAATTTACTGTACAATATTGTACAATATGTAATGATTAAAAGAGCTAAAAAAGATTCGAAACACATACCGCCAAATTAAAGTGTATTACCATTCAGAAAGTGAATTCTGTTGGTTTTCAAATCCTTATCTGGGTTAAATGTGTGTTGATGGATGACTTGAAGTTCTGAAACTTTAGTATGTGCTGGCAGATTTGATTAGTAGCGGAGAATGGAATACTACTTGCCATTAGCTTGATTAGCTATAAGATAACTTTGTCTGGCTCAGAGGATAGGAGTCAGATATGCTGCATGGATCTGAGTGCTGCCTCTGAGTTATGCAGCGGTCTGCTGACTGGAGGACCACTTCCTGAGGGGAGATTTAGGGCTGGGATGTATTCATGATCATGAATGATCCAATGCCTCTCCCACACAGCCCTGTTATCTGGAGCTGTCCTATCTCCTCCTCCCTTTCTCTCCCTCTGTGTGTGCGTGTGTGTGCTTGTGTGTGTGCGTGTAACCAAGCTACTTTTGGCAGCTTTTGATACAGTTGACTACAGCATATATTAATGATGCTATTTAGAACTGAGTTTTTTTTAATGTTAACTAATTTACTTAGCTTTCATCTTCCCATTGGAAACCAATGGTCCAGAAAATGTATACGCTCTGTAAATGCTCCTGCTCTGTCAAGTATAATATAGTATAATTCATGTTTGCAGGTCTCCAACTACTTGATTTGTACTCAGTAATATATGTGCTAACTTATATATATGTATGTGTGTGTGTGTGTGTAAATGTGCTTCGTTGTATTTTATTTTACATGGATTTAAATGGATTAAAGGTCCCAAAGACTCCCAAATACTTCCTTTGGATCAGCACTGACTGAGACTGCCTGGTCTATAGAGTGAGTCCTGAAAGGGAAATGTATTGAATGAGAGTCTATAGAGTGAGTCTATAGATGGAGGGTCTATAGAGTGAGTCTATAGAGTGAGAGTCTATAGAGGGAGTCTACAGATTGAGAGTCTATAGAGTGAGTCTATAGAGTGAGAGTCTATAGAGCGAGAGACAATGGAGTTTCTCCTGGAGTGACATCACTATTGTTGTATTCTGGAAATCGTATATATCTCTTTTGTAGATCAGGAACGCCGTTCACGACAACCTACATACGTAAATGTTTTTGGGAGCAAATGGCTATCTCAAAATTGTTTGAATAAATACAAACACATGTTATTGTTATAGCTGTTAGTGACCTTTGAAGTGTCGTCACTTTATTCAAACCTTGACACTTGACCGCAGAGGCTACGCTCAGCGTCTCGCTCGGCCAGACACGCCCACCTACTCCATCTCTTTGAACCAATCACGTGTGTGTTCGGTTGTCACAAAACGTAAGCGCATCCACCCCATCCACAGATGAGCGCATTTAGTAGGCAGGCTGCGTGTTGCGTGTAGACGACGCAGGCAGAGGAGCGCCCACTCGCAGAACATGAATATTGACGTCTGGAACCGAGAGGCAGGGGAAGTGGACCAGCCCGCAGCGAAGCGCAGTCGGACAGGTAGGCAATGTAGCAATTATACACCCTTTGGCTTTTCATGAAGATAGGGCTCGATAGAAGAGATAGTATTCATATTTCATAAGTTCAAAATATTGCTAATATAATACACTTGACAAATGTCAAAGGTTTGCTTTTAGTCCCGTCACAAAGCAATGCAACAATCACTGCAGAATTAAATCAATGTATCCTGACCACGACATGGACTGCTGGCTTGCACTATGATTATTAGCAACGTTATAAAACGTTATAAAACGTCCACCTCTAAACGTCAGATAGAATAATCATTACATTTTGTTTGACTCAAAACACGGCCCAAAGACAATTCATTACTACATAGTTAGATCACAACATTTTGTAACCACTTACGTATAAAAAGTATGATCAACATCAGTTCAAGAATTAAGCAGTTGATTGTTCCTCTGCCTGATCAAACAGTAAACAACAATAACTTAGGCTATTTAAAATGCATCCAACTAAACCTTATAACATTTAACAATGTAACAGACAAAACATTTTTTTAAATCTACATTTCTATTTTGTTATTTCTATGCTTTTGTGTGCTGTAACCCGGGCTGAGTTGGAACTTGTTTCTCTGTGTGTGGGTGTGGTGTATGTGTGTGTGTATGTGTGTGTGGGGGTGTCAGAGGCGAAGGCCAGGCGGGCTCTGTGGCTGTCAGTGGGCATGCTGTGTCTGTCTGTGCTGCTGGTTGTGCTGGGCATCTACACCACCACCCGCACAGAGAGCTTGAGCATCACTGGATACTTCTCCGGAGCCATTGTAAGTGTTGCTCACTCACACCTCTCTCTCTGTCTCTCTCTCTGTCTGTCTGTCTCTCTCTCTATTTCTCTCGCTCTCTCTCTTTCACTCTCTGTCTCACACATGCATGTGCACACACACACACACACACACTCACACTCTTCCTTCTTATAGTGTAATAATTACTGTGTTATGTGTAAACGTGGGAAATAAAAGCCTTAGATGTGTAAACATCTGCATGGAATCACCCGTCAGTGTGGAGATTCAGTAAAGTTTAATTTATTGCTGCCATCAACACATCCCCCATTTTGAGCGCGTGTGCAGTAGATTGTTATCTTGAGTTACAGCCATGCTGTTAAAATAAGTGAAGGAAAGGTCCTGAAATATAGGTTTTCCCCTGATGGACCATGATCTGTGTTCCCACCTATTATGGTCCAGTGTTATGGTCCAGTCCCTTATTTCCACAAGACAGTGAGATAACATATGGGGAATGGCTTCATATGAGGAATGTTCACATCAACAACAACATTTGATAGGGTTAATTACCACATTTTATATTGTAATTGAAGTGTTCAATGGAAAAAAATGTGCATCAGATTTCCATTAGTATTGGATTAGGTTATCAACTGATCCTGCGAGCAAACAAGTGTAATTCACATTTCTCTCCACAGTTGGCATTTGGGTCGTTCCTCGGAGTTCTTGGGCTCTGCCTTGAAGAAAATCGAAAACAGCTGGTTTGTACACATGATATGATACGATATATATATATATATATATAAATACATCCTTTAACCTTTAACCAAAGAGGATTCTATTATAATGGAGTTGAACCTTTTTTTGGTGTAGAATAGTTGGGGGTCTAGGTTGGCATTTGGAGCGTTCCTCAATTCATCCATGTTGTGGGGACATTAGTGGCTCCTGGGAACAAAACCTCTGGGATAATTTGGGTGGCGACAAGGCCCGAGATGTGGCAGACCTGCAATGAATGTGGAGTGGAGATTTGGTCAAGTCCCTCTCTGCCTAACCGCTGATCTAATTGAGGTTTTCATGAGCTGTGTTATATTTCAGAGGCCCTCCTACTTTTGTGGTATGTTCCACTGACAAGGAAATTGGCTGGGTTTCAGTGGGAGACCAGTAGTATCAATCTTAGCTGGAGTCGAGGAGGGTGGTAAAACACCAGAACCAAAGGAATGATCCTCAAATCAGATTAGCTTGGTACTCAAAGGAGTTGTTGTTTTCCCAACACATGAAACCTGTGGCCACATGAGAGTTGGATAAAATCACACGCAGCATATTCTGCCTTCCATCGCTTCTAGATAAAGTGTATATGTCTGTTTGTCTCGTAGACATAACGCTAGATAGAGCGATGGGTATATGGATACATATTGAATTCATCCTGAAGGAAATAATAATAATAATAATAATTACCGGACGGACAACCCCCCGTCTTTATTGTCGCGGTTAACACCATGCCTGTGAAATGACTGTAGCATAACCAATTTACATTAAAAACATACATCAAATAAGAAGCCAGAACAACAAGATAAACGACAGGATTAATAGTGGTAAAAACAGTTATAAAATAGTCAATGGATTGCATGTGCATGTGCGTAAAGTGTGTTTATCCAAAACACTTTACATTCACATTTGCTCAGGGGCACCTCAAGGAAATCAACCCAGCAATCTTCCAGTTGTCACTTGAGCCACTGCCACTCATCACCTAGCATAGAAAGCATGACCAAAATACCTCCTCATCTGAAGGTGTGTGTGTGATTGATTACGGGCACAACGTATTTTTAGCAAAGGTTCCCCCGTCACCGGCACCATCAGCATCATTAAAGTAGCCTGATAGATACATCGTGCTGGGCCATTCGAGTGCACCAGACAGACACAACAAATAAAACACATGCTAATTTGATAACCCTCACTGAACGGTCTCATGTGTTTGTTTGTTTGTTTGTTGTACTTAATGGCATATTATATCACAACATTTCCAGGAGATGACTATTAATAAAATATCGTGATTAACTTGGTGTGTGCTGCTCTTTATGCTCTTATAAACCACCATTTGACCCAGAACATGTTTACCATGTTACGCACCCTGCAGCAATCTTCCCACTTTTATTGTTAAAAGTTGAATATAATTTTACACCAAAATGACACATGGTTACTTCAGGCTTCAGGCCAGCTGTGTATTCTTATTCCACCGTATAAAATATCTATCAATATTTGAGTTTGAGGGCAGCACTGTGGCAGGTAGACATAGATGAGTCTCTTGGTCTGAAGACAGCATCAGGAGGAAATTATGACAATCAGGAAGAAGCCTCTAGCCTCTAGCCTATAATAATAATAATAATAATAATAATAATAATAATAATAATAATAATAATAATAATAATAATAATAATAATAATAATAATAATGAAGCCACTGTTGGCCTAACCATTCAATATCTCTGCTTCTCATTAAAAATCTCAATTACCTACACTAACAGAGAACGAGTGATAGAATGCAATAGGAATACAACAATTTCCAGGAGAGCTTTTATTACATTAAACCTGAAACAGGCTTTTGCAGCCTCCTGTGTGCGCTTCACCTTCATGAGACAGAAACAGCATTCCAGCCAGACTCTTCAAATGGGTGCCAAAGACATATGGACTGTTTATGATTTATGGTTAGAGACTGTGTGTCTGTGTGGATCTTTACCATGCAAACTTACCCTCAAAGTCAATCTGCTGTCTGCTGCCTGTTCATCTGCAGTACCTTATTGCACATGATTTATAACCTCAACAGGGGGGATTGTCTATAGTGGTTGGACTGCCAGCTGAAGGCTCTGGGTTCAAAACCCAATGTATGCAGAACACCGGTTTTCTGTGTTCTTGTGCAAGATGGCCCCACCCCTACCTGCTGTATTTAGCTCCCCCTTTATCGCGTCTCCTTCCAGCTGACGGCAGCCATCGTGTTCCTGAGCTTGGGGATAATGGCGTCCTTTCTGTGTCTGGTGATCGATGGCGTCTTCATCGTCTTCAACATGGTGAGATATCTTCACCTGTCTGGCCGTCTTGGAATAAAACAGGGGGAAGGTTTGCATATGTTTTTGCATAGTGTAGTGTAAATCAGGACTAAAACAGGAGGCTTTTGTGTAATCATCTCATTGTATCCATTTTGATCTGGTCTCTAGGGAAAATAAACCAGTTCATGGCTCTGAATTCCTGTCCAGCTTTCCTATGTTTTTGTTGCCACTGGTAACATAAGAAGACATAATAATAACAAGAAGTATTTAGAAAATCACCTTTCACACATGGTTCAATATATATATTGAATGAATGTAATACTATCCTATATAAACTCCTGGGGCAGGTTAGTGTAGTGGCTACAATGTTTTGACTCCCGAAAGGTTCCTGGGTGGTACCACGGTTCTCCATCCTTGCAGCCTACATGTAGGTGTCCAGTCGTTTTGGCTGAAAATGCCTGCTACATACCAAAATAATAGTAAGTCGTAAAGTCATGTTGTTTAATGAGTGATCCAGGATGTGTTGAAGTGTTATGGCTGTGAATATATATCACATTTGTACAATGTTGAAGTGGTTGTTTCTTTGGTTCATCATCTATAATAGCCAGCGCCGTTAATGCCAAAAATACATTGATTTGGAAAGGAAGCTATGAATACATGATGAGACTCTTTTCCTTGTCATTTCTGTCAGGATATTCGACCTTTAAAAGCAGGAAGGTGTCAGTTCTACACCAGCGGCAGCAGCTACATCTATGAAAACTACCATGCTGCTGTAAGTCACACTCTGAAGCCTTGCTCAGCATGTTCATATGGCATCGCTCATTTGAAAGATATATACTGTAGTTGGTAGATGGAAGTTATTGCATGAAATGGTCATATACTTTAGTGTGGAGGTATGATTCCACTCTTTTAGGGTGCACCCTGCTGTAGGGTTGAAATCATGATGTCAGATTACGGCATACCAGCAGGGGCACTACACATGGTGTACGTTAGATAGCTCAAACCATTGTGTTACATACAATTCAGAGCAGAACCAAAGCAGATGGAGGCTGGGGTGGTGGTGGGTGAAATCCAGCTCAGCACTTAACCAACAGAGTCTGTGTGTGTGTGTTGGTGTGAGATCGAAGGTCTTAAGTTGACTGCCTATCGGTGCACGTGCCTTTGATTGGACCGTTTGGCTGTCAGCTGACAGCCAAACGGTTGTGTCCTCTGCTAGGTGCCCTGCAGGAACCTGGAGGAGTCCTGCAGTGTGACGGTGCGCAGCGGTACCTGCTACTGCTGTGATCTCTATGACTGTGCCAAGTGAGTCAATCATATCCTCTTTGTCCTCCTCCTCTTCCATCCTCCTCTCCCTCCTTATCTTCATTCCTCCTCCTCAGAACACACAACCATTAAGACAGAGCACCAATAGCCCTCTCCAGAGGGAAAAACATTCCATTGACTTCTGTTTGTAGCATTAGTGGTGAGCAATTGCACTAGCAATGACATAACGCTAGTGTTGCAGTTGTGTTATCCTGCCATGCAAACGCATTGATAGTGAGATGTGATGTGCTCCGTTGCAGCGGGGGCTACCTAAACAACTACTATGAGTTTGTTGGAGTGCGGGGCTGCCAAGACGTGCTGACCGTATACATCCTCATCTGGACACTGACCGGCCTCAACCTACTGGCCTTCATCACGGGCATAGTGACCACGGCAGTGCTGGGAAGCATCAAAAGTCTAGTAATACGCACGCACGCACGCACACACACACACGCACACACACAGTTCTGTAGCAGTTCTCCTCTCACAATGCCACCTACAGTGGCTTAGTTCAGGGCTCCTCCAAGGAGACGGGCAGGTTTGTGGGTTTATTGAAAAGGTTTGTAGAATGGCATGACAGCGCCGATGCTACATGCTAGCGTGCTAGCAATCTCCTGAGTGTGTGCGCTGGTGGCCTGTGGTGCACTGATTAGCCAATGCACCACATTGCCCCTCCCCCCCAGACTCTAACCGGGCCAGGTGAGGCCAATTAAGCCAGCCAGCCAGCCACCAAACACACACACTCCCACATAAACATTACACCTTCTGCTGTCAATCGCAGTGCATGCTATATTTTTTCATGAAACATAGTATGACTATAACTTACTTACTTATTCCACAACGTCCAGACAAGAAGTCAGGGGTCATTTAATTTAACTAAAAATAAACCTTAAAGAAACAATTTTAATGCTAAATACGACCATATCCAGCAGAGCAAAGAGAACTATATGCATCACCATAACTCCCCTTGCCAGCATCATGCTATTTTATTGTCATTTCAGCTTTTGTAAAGGCAATAAACTAAACCAAATTGACAGTGAAAAACCACCTTGTGGGCTGACTGAGGGATACAATGACAACACCGTATAATACACTACAATGAACTGCTTCGGTTCATGGACCCGGGCCCGTGAGAACATGCCTGAATCGGTTCCAGACCAGAGGGCGCGTAACCAGCGCCTGGCTTGCGTTGTTTCCTGTGTGTCATGTGGTCGCAGCATCACACGGCATCACTGGCCAAACGGTCTCATCTCCAATAAGACGCTGTACGAGATGTGTAACACGGCGCCATTGTCCACCAGAGTGGCCAAACGGCGATGGTCCATGTTTGGACCATGTTCTTCGAAGGCCTCGAGATACGCCTGCACGGAGAGAGCCTTGGAATTTGCTGTCACAGGAGCAACACAAGTCCAATGCTAGAAAAGGACGCCACTTTGTCGCCATGTTGTTCGTGCTCTGGCAGAGAGAGATCCTCTATGAAGACAGCCAATGTGTCCGGTTGTTTTGCTGCTGTCCTAGCTGACCCGTAAAATTACATGTTCTGTGAGCAGGTACCAACAAATCATGTTGAACTTTTCATACTGATATGTTGCACCTGGGAATTCATGGCCCATATAAACAATATAACAGAAATATGTACCTCCAGGTTTATGACTCTGGCTGATTTACTGTACACGGTAAATGTACAGCTCCATTGTAAATGAAGAAATCCTTGCTAATCTTCTCCTAAGTCCTGTGATGTCAGGAACGCTGTGAAGACAAGCTATGGACCAGCGATGGCATGGAACATAACATCCTTTTATTGAGGGGCTGTTCTGTACAACAAGGGCAATTTTCATTTCTATATCCTCTCTCAACATGTGGCGTCCCGATGCCACATGTTCGATGGAACTTTAAAGAGGACCGAATGATGTCTGTGCTCAAGAGGGTTGAGAAGCAACCGTGCATTCCTCATGTTAAAATATCCCCACAGCCCAGCCAGAAAAGGACTTGATTGTGTGCCCACAGCAAAAAAGTGAAAAAATGAAAGAGAGAAATGAGATAACGTCTTATTACATTAAAGGATCTTAAAATGGCAACAGAGCGGAAGGAAGCAGAGGAAGGGAATCAAGGGCCGGAGGGTTATCTGCTGTTATCTGCAGTTTGATCTGTCGCCATGATGCCTTGCTGTCACCTACAGTACATCATGGTGCTGATCAGAGGGCAAATATGGGTTTGCATATTTTTTCATTTCAATTGAAGAACAGATGTGAAATACTACAATACTACAATATATTATATATTGTCCACTTCCGTAGAGACTTGCAGGCGAAAAGTTATGGGTTCAATACCCAATTTCGTCAAGATTGTGTGTATGAGTATGGCTTGACACGGCTGTCTGTCCATACTATGTATGCTGTGTACTTGAGAGCCTTATGACATGTGAATTAGTAGATTATTCAATACCGACGGTCCCACAATTCCCGGAGGAGCTTGCATGCTCCTCTTGCCTTAGAATCCACTCCTATTTTTTTCTACCTCAGCCTATATACGAGTTCGCCCCCCGGGGGATGATAGGCTGACTGAACTGGTCATCACAATAGCCATGCGTTTCACGTTGCATCTGATGGAAGGGAAGAATATTTGATCACAAAAATGTGTCTACAAAGACAAGAGTGCAATTGTGTCGGAATCGACTGAGAGTTTGTAAAGCACATGATGGATGTGTCTGTGCTGAGTCAAACCACCACAGAGTCAGATTGTGTCATAGCAATTTTCTATGATTCACCCGCAGTAACACGCTGCAGTTAAACCGTTGAAGTATTATGTGTGTGACGCTGAACAAGACGTTGTTATCCCAAGCCAGGCCAGACCTAGCGTTCACATGTGTCAATGTTCTGTATGTGTGTTTGTATTGGTGTTCAGAACAGCCACAGGCCCGTCACACCGCCTTCAGAGGACAGAATGCCTTCCCCCACCGCTCCACTCCTGCTGAGAGACAACCAACACTCAGCACTAATACAGCCACTGCACCTGGTCAGTATGCATTACCTCCACCCTCCACCTGGTCAGTATGCATTACCTCCACCCTCCACCTGGTCAGTATGCATTACCTCCACCCTCCACCTGGTCAGTGTGCATTACCCCCACCCTCCACCTGGTCAGTATGCATTACCTCCACCTGGTCAGTATGCATTACCTCCACCTCGTCAGTATGCATTAACTCCACCCTCCACCTGGTCAGTATGCATTACCTCCACCTGGTCAGTATGCATTACCTCCATCTGGTCAGAATGACCATGTGATGTGATTGGCATCCATGTGATTCTGATGGTGGTCTGATTAACTGTATTGACAGACCAAAGACACACACGGCTTCAAATCTGTATTAGCAGTCCTCCATTTAGCCTTTTACCGGTTAAGACCTTTTAAGTCACTCATCAGCCTCATCTCTCTCTCTATCCCTCTCTTCCTCTCCCCCTCTCTCCCTTTATCCCCCTCTCCCC
>OMOU01065127.1:0-13248 GCA_900312585.1 Malacocephalus occidentalis | reverse complement strand
CAATATTGACACACACACACACACACACACACATACAGACATATACACACACACACACACAGACAAGCAAACCGAGATAATCATCCATCACACATGTCCATCCTGCACAGTGTGTGTGTGTGTGTGTGTGCTTGTTGACAATAGTGACAGTAGAACAGCAGTACTACTAGTACTAGTATGTAACACTGCCATAGCTTGGACTTACAAGTAAACGATCCAACAACCAGATATGACATCATGTCCTTTTCTGTACAACCAACAGACAGTGCTGATGTCTATGCATTTATGCATGTGTGTGTGTGTGCCTGTGCACCTGTGTGTGTGTGTGTGTGTGTGTTGGTGCGGATGCACAGCTCTGTGTGTGTGGGTGTGTGCAGTCAGCTTGTAGAGGAAGAAATCAGGCGTCTCATCCTTCAGCAGCTTCCATCATCCTTTTGCTTGCGCTCTTCAAATCCATCGAGTTACTCACACTCCCCAGGAATTACCCATGCAGTGACATTACAAGTTCCTGTGAAAATCGTTTTATTTTTAGACCTTTTTTTTCATAATGGGGCTGGGATTATCCTGCTACCACCCACAGCAGCCCAGAGTTTGCGGCGTGCGCTATCGCCTCACATCTACGGAAGCTTGCACAGGATTAAGAGTGGGGGACAGAATGATCTCACTGATCTCTGGCAGGTGACGCTTGTCTAGGGAAGAAGAGCTTTCAACACAAAATGGATGTTTCACTGGGACTCACTTGGACTGCCTGGAGGCCAGTTAAGAAGCAAGCTTTTCTTAGATGTTTTCCCCATGGTCATATTTTGGATTTTACAATTTAGCATTTTCTCACTGCGCCCCCACTACCAAAAAATGGTATCTGTCTCCAGATACTACAGCACTAGGCTGCAAATATAGCACCCCGAATGGTGGCAAGGTGACCCAAATCTAAAATACATAAAGTAACAACATAGGAAGCGTGGAGGGAAGAGTGGAGGTCACATTTCATCTTCTTGACGAATTAGTCTGACAATGTGCAATGTTTTTACTTTTAGATTGTATTCCTGTTTGATTATCCATGGAGCGGCATCAACCATAAAGTATAAGATCCAATAAGGCAGCAGCTATAGAAGTGGAAATGTGAAACCAACAGAGCCAATGAGTCTGCTTTAATCTAATGTGGTGAACAGCGCTCACAATGAAAATGTTATACACCATATACTGTATATATATATGTGTGTGTTCATATGTGTATATTACATATTATATATTATACATTATATTATTATATATTGTAGCAGGCTCAAGGCTGTGGGTTTCCATGCCACCAAGTTGAACATTTATTGGGGGGGGATTTACAATCAGGAGGGGGGAGGAAGGGAAAATAATAGTTCATACAAAAGTCCGCTAAAGTCCTTCTTCTGGGTTTCCAGGGGCTCGGTTAATGTGTCCTCAGCCCAATGCAGTACGGTCCGATCTGTGTGCACCAGTCTCCACCTGGTGCACACAGATCCTTCTCCCCTTCTCCTCCCTTCTGGCAGCCTGCTCTTTCCTGTGTAGGCAAAGCCCTGGTGGCTTAATGAGCCACATCTTTTCAGAGCTTAACGAGCCACCGCTTTGCCTGTTCATGGCCGGGAAGTCCTTATAAGGCTTGGGGGTGGAGCCAGCAGGCGGAAGATCTCCCTTCAGTGACTATCCCTCCTCAGCCTCCCCGGCCTCCATGCCATAATTCATTAATTCCCCGTCTGTCTACCTTTGGGGGGATGCGACATGGGACCTATGTGGAACATATGCAGTGAGCTATGGCCGTGACCATGAGGCGCAAGGGCTCAGATCTGCGGGACTGAGTCTAAGGTCCAGATGTCACACAGGAACAATTCAATAGCCACTTTCACACTGTGTTTTTGTTGTGGTAACGTTACAGCTTTACTCCTTCTGTGTAAATGGGGTATCGGCAAATCGATCTTTGTGTAAACGGGTTGAACTGGCATGCCCGGAAATGGGTGGTGATGTTTTGATGACATGTTATGTGTGTGGATGGATTCAATCTCTTCAATCATCCTTCAACCTATTTCTGGTGGTACAAATCCACCATTAGTTACAATGTCAACATGTTGTACATATGTACAAATGTAATATATATAAATGTCATATAAATGTGCAGGGCTAGCAAAAGCACCACGTTGTACTGTGCATGCGTACTCTGTGCAATGACAATAACGTTGAATCTAATCTAATCTACTCTACAAAGCAATGCCGCAGGCCAGCGTGTTATTCATCACACTATACACTGACCCTGTTGTGTCTTCCACGCTGTGCCTCCGATTCTAGAAAGCTGGCATTCTGTCGAAAAGTGTCAAGAAATTGACACTTTAAAGATGATTTGTCGTGCATGTCTTGATTTCTTATTTTGTCAAGTGATTTGGAGTGACACACCTGCACCTTGATTGTATTGATTGCTGTGGCACAATACAAGCCGCAACTGAGAAGCGTGGGTGATGAGTTGCTAGAGGACTGCTAGCAGCTGACTGCTGTACTGTGGACCAAACAGGGAGTGACCCGCTATGCTATTGTGACCTTTTCCTCCTTACTGATGGACATGTGATTTTATTTTAAGAAGAAATTAATTCCGTTTGCTGCCTGAACCTGCTCTTAATCCTTCAGTGCCTGTATCTATACCTGTCAGCTGACATACCACCTGCAAAGTGTTTGTTTTTAAAAAGAGGACTTGAAATACATTTCTTTAAAGACGCGTTTGCTTTCGTCTATGTGAGGGTCAGATATGGTTTGGTCTGGGACCTATTATTGTGTAGGCAATTAAGCCTGACAAAAGCACACGCTGTTTTGACATTTTGATTCTGTGTAAAAAAGCAAAAGCCAGCAGAATGACAACTCTTCTTCACATGTCAGGATTCTGTATCCAAGGGGCTTGAAAATAAACATGCATGAACACATGCATCTGGCAATGGCCATATCCAACATGTACATAGGCAACGTCATGCGAAGGCCAAATGATCACTTGGAGGAGACGCATATGCCAAGGACGTACATACAGCTCCACATACACAGACACCAGGGCTACAGTAATAGACCAATTTTTGATGATTGCGGACACGTATTAGAGTTGGAGTGAATTGGTCTCGCGTTGTTCTAAATTGCATAGCTAGAAACAGTTTTCACGACTGTCACTTTAAAACATGCATTCAGTTCTAGTTATGTAATGCTTTTCTTTTCTATTCTATTCTAAATATTATACTCAACCCAGACTCTGTCTCCATCTTGAATTACACTTGATTCACCAATTACCTGATGATCTGGACATGGATTTGACAGAGGAGGCCTACAGCCCTCACAAACACAGACAGAGACACAGACAGACACACACACACACACACACACACACACACACATACACAAACTTGCAAACAACCAACCTAACACATACCGAAATGTGTTTCTTCTGAATATGTTTTCCGGCTCCCAGCTTTGATGCAAGGTGATCGACACCTCGGCCATAGTGGTTTTAAACCACCCTGTGGTTTTAAGACCCTGCGTGTGTTTGTGTGTGTGTAACAAATGAGTGACTGTCAGGACAGCAGGGAGTATCTTACCGTGCAGAGAGGGAGAGAGAGAGAAACGTTGAGGGAGACAGTCTTTAAAATGGCAAACTCCATATTGCAGGGCACCGTGACAGCCTTCATTCATCCATTCTGCTAAAACGTGACAGAGTCGTTGGGAAAAGCCCCGCAAGACCTCCGGGGTTTGTGTTCTGTTACTAACTCATTTCTATATATGGTATATATATATATATATATATATGTGTATATACAGTATGTTGATAAAAACTGTTTACAACAAGGTCTACCTCAAAAGAAAAGGGTGGACACGTTTTGGAGAAAAGGATCCGTACGCCAGTGATAGCGGAGCTCTTGTGACTGGGGATCACCTCCCCTTCGGACTCTCTCCTCCAGTCACTCATGTTAAAACATCACTGTGTGTTTCCTGTATAAAAGCCTTTTCTTCCATTTTAAAAACTAAAAGCTAAAGTGTGTCCTTCTGTTAATATCTCTTGCCCCATTAATATTTAAAGTACTCATTTTAAAATCATTCATAGAGCAGTTGATAAAAAACAGAAGAGATTAAAAAATAAATCAAATCGTTTAATTTCCGTCACAATTGGTTGTCTCTTAACTGAGCTTCTGGACTGTTTTCCTTTCACATTTTTTGTCTTCTGTAGGAACTGTTATTTTATTGATGCTATAGGTCTGCCTTGTCTTGCCCTTCCTGGCTGCAGCCTTAGCCTCAGACGCGTCGCCATGACTATCTGGTTGGGAGTCATCTTAGCTATCAGAGTCCTGTTGTTCTTTTATTTGGTTCATTTCTTTTGGTCTTACGGTTTGTGTTTTGATTTGACTGTGAGCCATTGCTGCCAGTGGACGTCTTTCCTTTTTTAGGAACATTCAGCAGGTTTTCCTCCTCTGCCGTGTCCATGTCATCAGTTCCGGCCTCCACCACCTCTTCCACACGTTCTTCCTCTACCTGTTCATGAATCACTATTTCAGTGTCATCCACTACTGCAGTGTCATTCACTACCACACCACTCTGCTTGTCCACTTCAACGTTACCATCTGTAACTCCTGACCCATCCTTCTCTTTATCTGCCATGTCTGGTACTGGATTGTTCGCAAGCTGGCCTGTCTTGGGTGTCTTGCCCTTCTTTATACACATTATAGACTCTGGGCACGCTCTAATCTGGTGGCCCTCCTTCCCACAACCAAAACATTTCATGGGCTGGGAGGTTGCATGTATTACATAATTAAACTCACCATGCTTTATGTTAAATGTAAGATTGAGATCTTCATTTAGTTTAGTGATCATGAAAATCGTGAGACGACGTGCTTCAACAACGGTGATTTGCAAACCTACACTTTCCACACTTTCCTCATTGGAGGAACAATCTTCCCATATCTGGTCAACTGGCGTCCTAGTGACTCATCGGCGATGAACGGCGGCACATTAGACAGAGTGGTCCTTTTGGACGGTGTTGCCAGTGGCAGCACCGCCACTATCATGTTCACTTTCTCAATATCTCTAAGAAATATAACGATCGCGCTGTTCATTCTTCAGGCAACAATCTCCGCTACCACTAAACAGCACTGTTCGTCTGAACGCAGGCACAACCTTAACGCAACCTTTCCTCGTCAGACTGGTAAACTCCATATCGACAAATACACACACACACAAACATTGCACAGACAAAACACAGACAACTGTGTAACTTAACCCACCACCAAAATACGATAACATGTACAAGTAAAGAAAGTGAGAAAAAAAGTAATTCTCTCACCAAACACTCGCCCCGCAACGCTCACTCGATGTGTGCGCACAGAGAGAGAGAGAGAGAGAGAGAGAGGGAGACAGGGAGAGAGAGAGAGAGAGAGAGAGGATTAGAAACATCTTTCATCCTGAGTATGCTTAATAGAGGTCTATAGGTGACAGCACCTGTCAGCAAACTTAAATTGTATGACACATGGAAGAAATAAACAAAGAGCACACACACATATACACAGACCCACACCCACGTACATCCACATGTGCACACACACACACACTCAGGCAAACATATTCAAATGTAGTCAGTATATTGCTAACACTGATGAAATATTATCCATGAATGTGCTGACAGCTGCAGGGTCACCAGATGGGTTACGGTAGGTAGAATGCTTACTATGGAATCTCATCACAACAGGCCTGCTCCCACAATGCCCGATATGAGTTCAGTGTTGGCAGAAACACACACACACACACACTCATGCTTTGCACACACAAGAAAACAATGGCCACACCTTGAACACTGAAGCAACATCAACAACTACAGAATTATTCAAGCTAGGATATCATAATGTTAAGACTACTAGAATTACTCTATCTTAATAATATTAACCCATGAGATCATATTGTAAAAATGCCCATATATATATATATAACATATAAAACACATGTTTCACTAGCTGTGATAGCGTATGTAATATCTAACTATTCTTTCAAGCATATCGAATCAGGCTGTGATATCATATTGTAACAACTAGCCAGAGTCAGGTTTGCAGCTGGTGCAACAGGAGCTTTCTTGTATTATGTACACACACCGTATTAACATCCGAATGCTACAACACGTCTCTCGCCAGGAACAACAGACCCTCCCCTCACATCCTATCACCAGCCCGCACACTCACTGATCCAACATGCAGGCTACTGATTGGCCGAGAGGCTGGAGTTCTCCTCTGACGCGCTACACAGCCTTTACTGGGTCGCTACAATATATACAGTATAACGCATTGGGCAACTGGGCAGCTAGGCCTGTTTTAGGCTCTGTTTGAATCTCCACACTAGCTTATACACTAGCAATAGTATTTGATATGTCCAAAATCATATTTCCACGTAGCATGCAGAAAGCTATAAATGATAATACTAAGTACTCAGGCGGCATACTATTTACTACAAACTTAGTCGTGTGCAAACTATGGACACTACCACTTGGATTACCCACAATGCATTTCCACAGGTGGATGACCGTCTTAACATGTAATCATATCCATAAACATGACTTCATGGGTATCGTAGCGTGCCATAAGTGATGAATCCCGTGACACCATGAGTATGTCCAA
Source organism: Malacocephalus occidentalis (assembly GCA_900312585.1). Classification (NCBI taxonomy): domain Eukaryota; kingdom Metazoa; phylum Chordata; class Actinopteri; order Gadiformes; family Macrouridae; genus Malacocephalus; species Malacocephalus occidentalis. The sequence goes on along the minus strand of OMOU01065127.1, from coordinate 6,604 downwards.
AACATGCATACCATTGGCTCACATAATAATAGTACGGCAGAAAACAGGATAAACTGTAGTGCGTAATAGGTGTGCAGTGTAGGGATGCATCCTGACGTTGGCTGGCCCAGCGGACCCCAGAAGCCAACGCAGAACGTAATGGAGAAGCGCTGCACGCTGCATGTTCCGACTTCACACCATGACCTTACCGCACACAGAAAAACAACACATCACTGAGCTTATCAGCCCGTTGATGTACATTTAAAAATAGCAGATAGAGATTAAGATAAGCTCGGTCATAGCACACAGAAGAGGAAGTGGGAAATTGGTGTTGAAGCGGTCTGTTTCATTAACACCCTGTCAGACAGAGTTGCTCCAGACTCCACCTGGCCCAGAGTACGTGGTGCACATCAGATGGAGTGCCAGTGCAGAGCGAGGCTGGCTGGACACATGGACAGATAACATTGCTGTGGATCGATGATGATGCCACAAAAAACAAGGTGTTTACTGAGGTTTGCACTAAAGCTCCGCTTCCATCAACCACACAAACTGAAAGGTGGCCGTACTTCATGCTTCACTTTCAGCGCCACTGGTGCTTGTGTGTGTGTGTGTGTGTGTGTGTGTGCGCGTCGGTGTTCACGGTAAATTTCGCGTGGCACTGAAAAACATGCGTTTGACTTCTTGACCCACATGGCATTAAGTCACGGAGACTCTGGTTTTTGCACGAGGTTAATCTTGGGCATCGGGGGTCGGGCTTTCCATTTTTTTGTGCGCCCACCAGCAGGAATATGAATGGGCATCTATGCTACGTGGCATGAGAGGCAGATAAGGTGACCTGACCACATCACCACTGCTGTTATTTAGTGAGAATATTATTCAAATGCAATTGTATTGGCATTGAAAGAAAATATTGGCACCGCGGGATGTAACCTACCGTCGCGATTTTGAACTGCCCCCTCAGTCTCTTCACAGCAGAGTGTTTAACACAGGCACAGCAACACATTACATTTATAGATTAGTGCAAGACTGCACAATATGTCTTGGGATCACACCAGCATAATCACCTCACATCAATAGCTCACCTGACAGCATTCTTTAAATGCTGTTCATGATGCTATTGATTTTTGTTATTACGCCACCGCCTCCTCCATCACACACTCTCACACACACACACACACACACACACACACACACACACACACAGCTGCGATACTGCTGATTATAACGATACCTTATCTAACTGCTACATCCCTATACTGAAGAGGACGCAGGTGCTGTGTATTATATATGATGTACTGTATATCCCAGCCTTCTGCTCTAAAGCGTATTCATTAAGCACATTTTTTACATTGTACTGAAAATGTCTGCTTGTAATACTATGCTGCATGCCCATCAAAGTCACAAACGGCAGGAAACTGCCATGTCAGACAGTTAGAAGAACAGCTTCAAGAGATGAAAATAGTTTAAACTTAAACTTATTTAGTGGTGATATAACTGTTGTTGTATATCAGAATGCCCTATGAACAAAAATTGATGCAAGTGTTGAATGAGCAAAAATCCTAAATGTAAATATTTGTACACTACGTTAGAGCACAGAGAGAGATGATAGTGATAAGAAATGCAATATAGTTTTAGCAGCATGATAGCTATTACACCCCATGAAGCCCAGTTTCATGGTATATTGTGAAATAGTCATGCAATTGTATCTGTTCATTCATGTACACAGACTTTCAAACGAATGGTTGCCCCATGCCTGCACATGCCTCTTGCTTCATATCTTGTCACCGTGCGTTTCAAAATGAATATTGGGGAAAAAAAGCTACAAAACATTAGATTCCCTATTATCCAATAAACAAGCAATAAGCAAGCAAAGCCAGAGTATCAGCGCAGTGCAAAAAAGCAGCTATCAATGTGTGCATTCTACACTTGGCTTTTAAGTGGACCCGGACGACCAGTTTCAAGAGGTTATGTTATCTTTAAAATGAACGAGAGGTGGATGTGCATGGCCATAAAACGCGGTTCTCTTTCATTTTGAAACGGCCCATGATTGCAAAGCCCATTCCAGGGCCCGCTGAATTCCACACCTGATTGCTGTAACCAAACCAAGGTTTGGTCATAGAGTGCATCCATCCGACAGCCCAGCGTGCGCATCACCTCTGCTTTGTGCCTGCCTCGAATTGTCCGGGCAATATCTTGATTGCACTTTGCATTTATACCATATATCCGCAGCCATCATGTGGCTACGTAGCATTTAATGTCCACCATAAAAACTCTCACAGAAGGTGTGCTCTCACAGAAGGAGAACACTCAAACACAACCGTGGACACAATCAGGATAGTTAAATATGTTTGTGTTAAATAAAAGAAAACGGCTCACAGACGCGGAAGACCGGGAAACACAAAACCACAAGGCTGCAAAACATGACAAATATGAGGAAGTGAAGTGATATTCATAGAGGCCATTGAGGGCTATCAAAGGGACAGGGCTATGAAAAGGGGCATGTTGTGATTATTTTGATAGTATTATCATGACGTGTCAAGCACATCGATGCACAGCCATGTACACTGTACGTCTGTGAATATGCTAATATGGGACTGAATCTGAATGGCTGACTTGAGACGCAATCACGACAGCAATCATTGATGGATGAGAGCCATGGCGGGCACGATTTTTCTTCATGATCAAATCTTGTCGCCATATCAATCCCAAGCCTGTTCATGAATATTAATGGGTGTGGCATCCCTTTTCAAAATTTGACTGATAGAGGACATCCAGGGACATGCATTTCATATTCTCTGGCATTCACGGGGCAGAATGCTTTCTCAATAGGATCGGATGAACCGGTCGAGTGTAGAGTAGAGAACTGCGCAGTGCAGACGGTAAAACCCACCAAAGCTTCTGCGTTACCAGCTCAGTTATTCCCAACTGTTACACAGCAGAGTCAAGTGTGCAGCAACAGCCTATCTTATGTGATGAAAACACATTGAAGGGGAAATTAACATCAGTACATCAGGACATAACGATGATTTCACATGAAAACAAATGGATCTAAAAAGGTAATACAAGTAAAAGATTTTTCCTTGTGTATTGTCACTCATGAACATCTCTGAATGCAACTTTAAATGTTGTCTGAGAGCAATACAATGAAACGAATAAACCTCCTCCTCCTCCTCCTCCCTCCAGCACACTCCGTATCTGTCGTCCCTCAGAGAAATGAGGTGACTCATAAAGCAATTACAGCTGCAGGGCCAGCAATGTGGACAGGAGGTGGGGGTTGGAAGGAATGAGGAGAGACTGGGAGGAAGGAGAGACGGAAGGAGAGGAGAGCCTGGGGGGACGGAGAGACTGGGAGGAAGGAGAGGGAAGGACAGGAGAGACTGAGAGGAAGGAGAGGGAACGACAGGAGAGACTGGGAGGAAGGAGAGAAGGAAGGACAGGAGAGACGGAAGGACAGGAGAGACTGGGAGGAAGGAGAGAAGGAAAGACAGGAAGGAATGTGGAACAGTGTCCACATCCCCTGTATTACACACACACACACAGACACACTGTTGACATGACATCATTGTGACAGTATTTATCGGCACATCCAGAATGTAGAATAGTACTGACCTTATTAAGGTTTGTGTGTTTAGCTGTATGTGTGTGTGTGTGCGTGGTGTGTATGTGTGTTTACGTGTGCATGTCTGTGCGTATGTGTGCATCTCTGTGCGTGTGTGTGTGTGTGTATCTGTGGTTGTGTGTATGTCTGTGAGGGAGAGAGTGTGTGTGTGTGTGTGTTCATAACTAACTGCTTATAAAATTACTGCTTATGTCTGCATTTTTTCACCAATCAGCAAAATGAGAGCAACGAGGAGCAGTGAGAGAGAGACAGGGGAGGAGAAATCAGAACATTTCTTGAGGTGAAATAAATGCAGGAGCAGGCATTCGTTAACAGGGCAGCCATGTGGGACAACATACCTTAATGAACCTCGTCTCCACAGCTAATGAGGATTGAGACGTCTGCAGGGGCTACCACTGACCTCACTGGCCATGTGACTGTGTGGGGTTACGTGACACTGTGTGTGTGTGTGTGTGTGTGTGTGCCAGTGAAAATACTTTTATTGAGTTTCTCTTCGTCGGTTGATTTCAGAGAGTTGCAGCATCGTCTCTTTCTCCCGGCCCTTAAGGGGTGAAGCACAAGTCGTCCACATTACACAGTAGCAAGCGACTGAGCTGAACTCCAAAAATCTTGATTATAAAATCTGTCAATTATTGCAGCTATTAAAGCTTATATTTGATCTCATCTTTGACTGATGCTGTCGTTGATAATTGGACACATATAATATGCAGTTTGTGAAGTTAATCTATGATGAGTCTATGCATGCACACTCTCTCCGCTATCTTTTGAAATGCTTTGCAATAACAAGCTGTGCTATTATTGATTTTGGAGTCACTGGTGTATACCTTTTACGTACAAACCGGCCAAAAATGTTGAAAGTAAGGATTTGGCAAGAACATATTTATACTGTGGTGTTGTTTGGAGAAAGCGGGCAAGTTATGTACCAGCTACTGTATATCAGGATATCAAATCAATAAATAGTACAGTTCAGAAAATGGCATGTCTCACCTATTTAAGATATACTTTCAAAGGAAATGGATTGTTGAGCACTACTGATCTGTGGACTATCGATCATTATCTATTTTTTGTCACTGTCTGAAAATTCGACCACAAACATTATACACTAAAATTAATATCCCATAAAGGGACACCAAAAACAGTTATGTCTTCTTACTTTTCTTATGAGAATGTCCCACATTGTTACTCACTCACCAGTTAACAGTTCCAGGGGAGAGAAGAATAAGAACATGACTCTTATTGGGCTGCATGTCGAAAGTGGTTTACAATGTGTACCTCACATTCACCCATTCGTACACACTGTCATACACAGACGGGGATGTCAACCATGCATGACAACAGCCAGCTCATTGGAAGCAGTTAAGGTTAGAACTCTTGCTCACGGACAGCTTGATACCTCTTGGAGGCACCAGGGATCAAACCAGAAACCTTCCCATTGCCAGACAACCACCTACCTACCTCTTGAGCCACTGCGGCCCCACAACAATGACAAAGACAAGGAGAATAAATATAGTTTCATGACAAGAGAATTTGAGAAAGCAATATCCAAAACACACAACAGAAACAGATATCGTCCCTCTATCGGAAGGCCCTCCCCTTCTTTCGCCCTCTCACTACTAAACCTGTGTAAGTGAAATGGATATCACTCCCTCCAAAGCATGCTCGGAAGTGCTGCCCGCTCTCCCATGAAGAATGCACATCTGTGAGCACCCTGTTCCAGGTGTTCTGTGGTGAGATGAGAGTTCCAGTTGCTGCTTATCTGTCAGAGGGCATCGTTGGGCAGCCAGCTTAGGAGTCAAGTCTTGTCTATATGATCTGGGATTTAGATGCAGGGAACTGATCTCGGTCCAATTATACGGTCCTCCTAGCAGACATCCAGAGAGACCAAACAAAATACAGGTTGGCAGTTGAGGAAAATAAACATATTTGTTAGAAATTACTTCCAGGATGTGAAGATACAAGGATTTCCATTCAATATTCAACCTCTCACTGGCTGCGTCTGTGGTCCCAGTCTGCTTCAAGTGGTCCACTATTGTCACTGTGACCAAGACTGCCTCTACACCATGCCTGAATGACTACCGACCAATGGCACTCACCTCGGTGGTGATGTTTTGAGAGGATGATTAAGGTGCAGTTCACCTACTGGCCAAAAAGATCCATAGATGATGTTATCTCCCAGGTAATACACAGCTCCTTCTTTCATCTTGACATTCGGAAGGGGGGCTATGTGAGAATGTTGTTGATTTATTGTTTAGTTCTGTTTTCAATACCAGGGAACCTGGTTGAGGTGGGTCTGAACATCCCCCTATGCGCCTGGATCCTCGACTTCCTGACCGCCAGGCCCCAGGTCATCAGGGTGTGCAGACACACCTCCAGTTGCTAACCTGTCACTCTGGTGCCAGAACAACTGCCTCATGCTGAATGTCTCCACAATTGGTTGAGCTGATAGTGGACTTTAGGAGGGCATTATAACATCATAGGACTTACACACAACCGGAGATGAATGGGACTGCTGTGGAGAAGGTGAGCAGCTACAGGTGGGAGTCCACATCACAGAGGTTCTGAATTGGACTGCACACATTTGACACTCTGGTGAGGAAGGCGAAGCAGCGCCTCTACCACCTCAGGTAGCTGAGGAAATTCCAAGTGTCCCAGAGGATCCTTCAGACCTTCTATGCTCATGTGGTGGAGAACATCCAGACCAGAAGCATCAATAATAATAATATAATAATAATAACCGGACGGACAACCCCCCGTCTTTATTGTCGCAGCTAACACCATGCCTGTACACCCGTGCACGGCGGCCCTCCCAACCCACCCCACACACACGCCCCCATAGGTGTCGCCGTGAAATTGGTCCTCCGCTTTTGACCCATCCATGGCCATCTTCCTCCGCGGTCAGGCCAGGAGCGGTGGGCAGCTAGTGCAGCGCCCGGGGACCACCTCGATCCAACCGCCGCTGGTCAGGCGACGGTCTTCTTCCATGTTTTTAGAGGGGTTATATATACA
>OMOU01065126.1:0-17182 GCA_900312585.1 Malacocephalus occidentalis | reverse complement strand
CCAGGGGCGGTGGGCAGCTAGTGCAGTTAGCTGCCGCTGGTCAGGCGACAGTCTTCTTGCATGTTTTTAGAGGGGTTATATATACAGTGTATATATATGGAGGAACCCCAGGGAGCACGGGGAGAACATGGAAACTCCACACAGAAAGGGCTGTTCACGAAATCCCAGCACTGAAGACATGGGGAGAACCAACCATGTCCCAGGCGGACATGAGGACATGAGGACATGAGGCGACAGCACTACGACTGTGCCACCGTGCCCCGTGTATATATATGAATGAATAATTTGTCTGGTTGGAGTTTGTGCATGTGCAATAGGTCTATTAACGGTATGTGTTGCTTACTGTAATAAAGTATAGATTATGTAATAAACATGTAATAAATATGTAATAAACATGTAATAAACACAAACAATAAACAACCACAGAGAGATGGTTTCCATCTTGAATTAGCTTCAAAAGGTATGGATGCCTCTCTGTAAACTGTCCATTTGTCAGCCGGCTCTGGCCTCCGCACCTCTCTATCCATCGCTCTTCCATCTCCCTCAGAGCTCTCCTCAAGTGTATTCATCTCTCCCTCCATATTCCCCTGCACCTCTGTCAATCTGTCTCTGCCTCGCTGGCACTGGCCTGCCATACCCAGTCGTAGCCAACACTTTCACACCAACATTATGTGAAATGCGTCAAGCGGATGATTGGTGAATCACCATCAAGTCACATCACGGAGAGGGTTATTTCATCCAATGTGTTCCGATGCAAGTCAAACTCAATTGAAATGTACGTCTCAGATGATCAATGTGCTGCTGCTAACCACGCTGAGGATTACATTAAATCACGGTCACTGAGAGAGTGAACGGCAGGCTTGGAGTGCAGGGTCAAACAGAGTGCATTGTTCATCCAGAATGCCCCCTTTCTAGGTGTCATCTCGCCATGCTTTCTCCAGATTTGTGTCACGGATGTCAGTTTTGGTTACAGTGAAATATTTCTGTTCAAAAGTAAGACTGCTGTTTATAAGCCCAATAGTGAAATGTTGAACTGAAATTCCCGTGGCCAATCCGTTATGCTATGGTGTCGTGTTGTTATGCGTTTGCTTGTATACTAACTTTGCGTGGCCATTCTGCCACCATGTGAATGTTTAAGTGTAGGCCTATATTCCATTAAAACAGTTTTTAAATGTAATGCCACTTTTCCACTGCATGCTAACAGCTTAATCAGAAAATACAAATGTTTTGGTTTTCCATTGGGCAAAAGTTGGTACCAAATACATTTACATTTACAGCATTTGGCAGACACTTTTATCCAAAGCATCCGAATGCACGCCTGTGATCAGTTGAGGAGGTGCAGATGTTCCTCTCTTTGGAAAATGAGCACCTGATATTGGACAAGAGAGTCCAGTCAAGCCTCATTGAGCCAGTACCATGGAGTGGAATAAGCGGCATCATATAATCATGCTGAGTCTATCGGGTCCAATGATTCATTTATCAACCACTACATTTTGCAGTAGTTTGCTTAATTACGGTCAGTGCATGGCGTCAACTAAATGTGCCACAGAAGTCAAAGATTGCCGCCACTGCACACGCTCGACAAAACCCAAAGGGGCGGAGGAGCGAGGACACGTCACTCCCGCTCATCATTATCTCCTCTGGTGTGGCTCCTCATATGGAGCCTCGGAGCACGTCGCCTGCCAACATGTCTACACACACACGCTTCCTCTGTTGGGTCTACGAGAGGAAGACGTCGTCTGCTGGTGTTTGGCCCGTCACCGTCGTTTAAACTCAACAGTATGGTCATTAAGTTCCCCCACAGGTTCCCTTGACAGACTTTTAAGTGTTTGCGGCTCTTGGATCTGTAACCCATTATTAGCTTTTGTTATGTGGCCATGCGGTGCCATTGTGTTCCATATAACATGGTGCACATTGAACCAACCGATCAGATAGAGCCAGGCTTCAACCTGGACACACACACACGCATGCATGATAAGATGCATGATAATAATATGTCAAATAAAAGTCTGGATGTGTTGGCATATGGAGCGCGGAGCAGCAGTAATGCGCCCGGTCATGGTGAAATTGCACAGCATTTAGTTGTAGAAGACACACAAAGGAGACGACGTGTACAGCGCAAAAACACAGAGGCTTGAAAGAAGTCTGCTGGAGATACCACAACAACCACGACAGTCAGTCACCACAGAATCACTGTAAACGTGGTAATATGTCTTCCAACACAACAATCGACTGCATGTTGTCACTGTGACTTAAACTAAGACCGTAAAAGTGTGAAATCTCCCAAACAGTTTGTGCATGGGATCTATACAGGTATTATTGTCTTTGCCATGTTAGCTGTATATTAACAGGTGAGACCATTCTGTCATTCTGCGTGTTTGCCAAATAAATGCCTGTTTCTGTACATTCTGTTATAAAGGTGCTTCTTTAGTCACAGTCAATAGGATTTGTGTGTAGCCCAGTGAGCCACACACCTATATACTCAGCAAGAACTTACTGAAGGCAGCTTATCAATAGAGATCAAAAGACTAGCAGCCTCAGCCCAGTAACCTGCACACCAGAAGCCATGCTAACTCACCACTGGGTAGGCCTAAGTCATGTGACCTCTTAGTCTTGTAGGACTTTACTACACGAGCCTATACTAGAACCCCTGAGTCAATGGGCTACATTTACTCATTTACTCATGTACTCATGTACTCATGTTCTCTGTGTACGATGATTAACACACCTCAATAAGAGCGTACCTTATTGAAACGTGCACATTTTGATGTTGTCGTCAGTGGTATGCTTTTACGTTGCTTCTACACTGAATTGACTACCCACAAGTAGCTTTCAATGGCAACATAGTATAGCAGTGGTGCATGCTAAATACAACATAAGTGCAAGTTGAAAACTTTTTTGAGAAGGGCCAGTGTCACTGTTAACGATGAAACATGCATGCAATTAAATTATTCATTGTGAATGTATTACTTACACATAAAGCATACGCCTCTCACTCACCCCAATGTTCTTTCCATTGAACAGGTCTTTGTGAGGATGAAGAAAAAAAAGCCTAAAAGACAATCCATATAAATCCAGTCTTGGGAAAAAGTCACCTCAATCCGATAATCCCAATGAAAATAATCAAACAGAGAAAAGGAATAAACTCAGTGATAGGCATAATTACAAGCAATCAAAATTAAAATGCACAAAGTAATGCCTTTAACCCTTATTCTTTCTTTTGGTACCCTGCTTGAACGAGGTCACTGAAACCAATATTTTCCAATGTTAATGTCTGGTATTCAAACAAAAGCCCTCCTCCTAACAAACCGTGAGCACAAGGTCTTCCGCTCCCTTAGAAAATTCCCGGCAGGAAGTCACCTGAGTGTTTCCTGCGAGTTTCACTCTCTCACTCCCTCTAGTGACCTGGAGTCATATCCCCCTAATGGACCCCCCCTATGGGTTACAATATTGAACATCATGTTTATTGTACATTATTGCTGTTGATGGACTCAGAGCCCTTGGAGAGGCTGTGGGGCCATCTGGATGGATTGATTTTCAATGTATACATTCTGGTATTTTAAAATAAAAATTAAAAAACGTAAAGATCTATGTGATGATTTGGACGACTAAAAGCTGAAGCAGCACAACATTGGCTACTGGCCATTCAACCCGTCACTCTGATCTTTTAATGTGAGGTAGCTATATAATTATGCTATAATTACGTAAATATAAAACTGCTGACGAGCATGTCGGTTTGCAATACACTGAATCAATTTGCATTATGGAAGTGGCGTTGTTAATAAACAAAGGGTCAATCAACAAATCAACCACTTGGAACTATCTGAAGCTACATGACCTGTGTGACCATTGAACTGTGCTCCATTGACACAACTCTGTATTTCTATGGCTCTGCAGAGAACCCCCACCCCAACCCCCTCTCAAGAAGATGTTTTTGCATTTCCTTGATGCTGGTGTCCAGCGTAGACTCGCCAAAGACACATGCAATGTAAATTACATTTAATATTGAAAACAAAATCCACACCTAAGTTTTCATAATGGGACTGTTTGATTACATACATTACCTCCAAAATGACTCTGAGGTTGGCCATGAGTTCCAACACAGGTCTGCAGTGAAACAATCTGTTACAATAAAACATGGAAGACCTAACAAACAATTGCACACAGAGTAGTATTTATAACCTACTGGCACAGTGCACATTTTTTAATTTCTACATTTTGTGTGTTTGACTTCTGATACAAGCCAAATAGTGTATGTTATAGATACACACACTTACACACATTTTACTTTGTTTAGTTGATATTTTTTATGTTATTTCTATTTTACATTGTCATTCCTATAATTAAATTGTGAGACTTTTTCCTTCAATACTTGTGTTTTGTACTTTCTGTTCATTGATGAAGTGTCTGAATCGAGACAAAACACTGTTTATCGGTTCACTTCTTGTCACAAAGCCACACGCAGTCTATCCTTACAGTCTGACAATGGTAGAGGTAACACCTCATGTATCTACCATTGTCAGAGCAGGTGCATTCAAAACGGATTCTCTCCAAATATTGGTTGCCGTTTGGGCTTCTAAAAGGATTTCTCCTACTGGATTATGGTGCTGCAGAAATACACCAGCAGGATGAACAATACGGGTGACAGAAGATTATATTCAAGTGCTTTGTGATAACACACCACGCAATCATGTCAACAGAGCTATCTTCATATGCACACTCTAGCCTGATGTATAGGATGCATTTTGACCATTTTCATCCCATTTGCCATTTTTGTGGGCTTGATATCAATGCTGTTGCATGTTGCTTTACTGTCGTATTTTCCTCTTTGCTTATGTTTGTACTGCTGCTTCTCAACATAATTGTCCTGAAAATTAGCTTCTCAGGATGAGCGCGAGGAACCATTTTCTTGGATGTTGCAGACAAAAGGCCCACATCCGAGGCATATCGTCCGCTCGTGTCGTGTGAACCGCTCAAGACTCTCGATCTGAGAGGCTCGCCGATGCGTTGCAGACCCGTAGCAGCATCCCTAGAATTGTTCATATCTGGAAAAGATATAAATCATGTAGCGTGAACGGAAACTGACAGCCACGGGTTCTAGCGGTACCAATTGGTGTCTGCCGGTACCGTAGCCCACCCCGGGGGTCTCACCATCAGAGATGAAACCAAGATCAAAATGAAGAAACTTCACTGCAATTGTCTTGTAATGCTAATTATTTAATTGACACGATGACATAATGATATAGACCAACGAACATGTTTTGCTCATTTCATTAACCAATTAAAACAACTGTCTGGCTTCAGCTCATCTCACAGAGCCAGCCTTTCCATGGTGATGTAGTGTAAATGAATGGACGAGGCTTCAACCAATAAAAGCACTGAAATAGCAAAGACTGCTTGGGAATTCCCCCATCAATCCCATGTTCACGGTGTTGTAAGACGATGGCTTAAAGTCTGTCATTTCTCAGGTTCCACCTAGCCCAGTTTGAGTGAACTTGCTCCTCGAGATTGAAATCAGCTGTTCTTAAACAAACTCGACCATCCTGGGAAGCGATTCTGCGAGTTTTTTTGAAGCTTAAACATATCCTAACCTGCTACATATCCTTTGCACTCAAATAGTTAATGCGCTTAGGAATTATTAGCATAGCAGGCATGGACTCTCTCTGAGGACTGATCAGAAGCATGTGGTTGTGATGGTTTTAATAGGAGCTACAGGGGGGTAATTATGCCAAATTACCCAATTGCTATGGATACTTAAGTGCATCCCTGGCCCATTGCTATCCCAATGCCCCTCTATTTATTTCACTCACACACACACACACACACACACAGTTTATATAACCTTAGCTTGAGTGCTGTTGCCCTTGCTAAGATCCGTCTTTAAATATACATGATACATTGATTCCGCTGTTGCTTAACACCAAAAAAAACAACAATAAATAATAAACGATGATAAAAGTAGCATAGACAGAGATAGAAAGAAAGCTAGAGAGAGAGAGAGAGAGAGAGACAAGGAGAGAAAGAAAGAGAGACAAGGAGAGAAGGCCATATGGCAGTACACATCACAAGGGAGCTGACCTCCGCTGGTGAAAGATGGGTAAGAGGTATGAAGTGGCAGCTGTATATTATCGCGGTCGACGTATTGGGCACCCCTGCTGTACAGTATGTTCATGCTGAAATCCAGAGTCTGTCATGGTAGAAGAGGGAGAAAGACAAGTTTCCCTCCTAACAGTCACCAGGCTCCGGTGTCGGTCAGTGGTTCTTATGGACTGTTGCGTCACAAAACAAAACCACGGTGGCTTCCAGACAGTAAGTCGATGGCTTCTTGCTATTGAAGCTGTTTTTTTTAAATGTTGACCTTTGAGCAAATATCGGCTCTGAAGTCAACAACAAGAGAGCAACGTTGTATCTGGAGGAATCATTGCCCGGTTTGTGATTGATTGAGGCTCTACCCCCTCGCACCGGCCTCTGGAAACTGCTCAGATGGAAAGAAACTTCAGACTTCAGAATTATGAAGTGAAAGAAAATAGAGATTCAGCATGATTATCCAGCTTATGGTGTCCACCCTTGCGTGACTGTGTGTGTCTGCACTCTGGAACACAAGTCTGTTGCTTTTGTTTTAATGCCAGTGTAGTGGATGTGTGTCACGTACGCCAGTGGGCGCGGAAGGATTCAAATGCAGGCAACATGTTTCGTCTTAACTCAAAATGTTTAATTAAAAAATGCTGGGACAGGCAGGCATGTAACGGGGAACAGGTAAATTGGTGGCAGGAAATCAGGTAGACAGATAGCAGGATACAAGATATGACGGTACTCACAGAAATACAGATGGTAGGATCTTACAAAGAACAGGTTTAACTAGGGAGCTAACGAGGGAAGTGACTACAGCCGACAACAATCAAGGGCAGGGAAACAGAACAAAACAGACTACAAAAATAGCAGACAACTACAAAATGGTAGACAGCTACAGGTGAGGAGCAGGGACAAAAAGGAACAGAACACATCCAGATAAAGTTGCAGAGGGAGGTGTTGATACCCAGCTGAAGGAGTTTAGATATCAGCTTGGAGGGGATGATGGTGTTGAATGCTGAGTTGAAGTCGATGAACAGCATTCTCACGTAGGTGTTCCTGTTGTCCAGATGGGAGAGAGCGGAGTGTAGCACCGAGGATATGGTATCGTCCGTGCTCCTGTTCTGGCGGTAGGCAAATTAGAAGGGGTCGAGTGTGGGCGGTAGGCAGGTTTTGAGGTGAGCCAAGACCAGCCTCTCGAAGCACTTAGTGGTGATGGGAGTGAGTGCAACGGGTTGGAAGTCATTAAGGCTTGTGGCGGTGGAGTGTTTGGCCACTGGCACAATGGAGGTGGTTTTGAAGCACTCGGGGCCAACTGCTTGGGCCAGTCCAGACCTCAGTCAGCTGTGTGGCGCAGGCCCTGAGCACACGACCGGGAATGCCATCAGGGCCGGCTTAGGAAAGACTGCTTGGGAATTCCCCCATCACTGGATGGTGGTGTGGATTTGGTCGGTTTGTAGTCTGTGATGGCCTGGATGCCTTGCCCCATGCGTTGGGGTCAGAGTTCTTGAGGTTCTCCTTGAGCCTTAGCTTGTTGCTTCGCTTGGCCTCCTTGATGGCCCTCTTCAGGTTGGCTCTGGAGGAGCTCTAGGCTTGCGTATCACCTGATCGAAAAGCGGCATCGCAAGCTTTCAGCATTAGGCGGACCTCTTTATTCATCCAGGGCTTCTGATTCGGGAATACAGTGATCCTTTTTGTGGTGGTGACTCTGTTGACCTCGGTGTTTATGAAGTTCATGACAGAGGAGGCATAAGAGTCAATGTCTGTGTGGGTGCCACATGAAGCCTGAGTGGCAAACTCCCTCCAGTCTTTGTTTTTGTTTTCAAAAGTGCTGAGTCTGCTCCTTCTGGCCAGACCTTGACAATCATAACAGAGGGTTTCACTCGTTTGATGGGGGAGTACATGGGGAGTAGGAACAGGGAGAGATGGTCCAACTGGCCAAGGTGATGGAGGGGGGAGGCCTTGTATGCACCAGCTATGTTGGTGTAGACATGGTCCAGGGTCTTGTCTCCTCTAGTGGGGCATGAGACATGTTGGTGGAATTTGGAGAGTACAGTCTTAAGGTTGGAGTGGTTGAAGTCACTCGCAAGTTTGTTGTTTGCTAATGGCAGCATGTAGCTCCTGCATGGCTAGCTTGGCATTAGCATCGGGTGGAATGTAGGCGGCAGTCACAATTCTCTGGGCAGGTAGAATGGTCTGCACTTAACCATGACAAACTCTAGGTTAGGTGAGCAATGACTTTGGACGATAGTAGTGTCTGTGCACCAAGCGTTGTTCACGTAGCTACACAGTCCACCACCTCTGGTCTTACCGGAGTCGTCCATTGTTCTGTCCGAGAGGAGAACGGTGCGCCCCGTTAGCTCATAGCTCATCCATTTTGTTCACCAGAGACCGGACATTGGCGAGGTAAATGCTGGAAAGAGCTAGTCGGTAAGGGGTTAGCCTTAGCCTAGCTCTCAGTCCTCCGCGCTCTCAGTCCTTTACGATCCTTACGCCGTCTGTGAGCCCTCGTTGTCGGCGGGGTTAGAGAGCTCCGGTGTCCTGGCGACTTCAGGTAGGAGCAAATCAACTCCGATAAAGTTGATGGTACTCGAGGAACCGATGTCTAAAAGCTCCTGTCGGGTGTATACTAGCTTTGTAAGACTGTTTTGAGTGAACAGACTTGTGATAATTAAGCAGATTCCTACTAATTTGCCAAATCTGGAGAGATGTTGAGCCTCTCGTTGTTCACACGCTGCCATCTTGCTATGTAGGAATGGTAAGGCAAGTAAAACGAACGAGAAGATTATGGGAAAACATGCAAGGAAGCAGTTACACTACCACAGGTGGGGCAGAACACAACAAAGACACATGATAACTAAAGCCCAGCACGGGGATGATAAATAATATTGTCCAACAGGGGGTGCAAAAAGTCCCAACAGAAAACACAGAGGAGGGCAGATCGTGCCAGGGGAGAAAAGAAAGAAGAATGACATGCAATATAAATGATTTACAAGAACAAAGAGGATAAACTAGGTATCTGTGCTTGTGAGGTCACATCAGCAGTGGACACTTCCATCTGCTGGTTGCAAAAAAACTAAATGGCGACGGAAGAAAAAAGCCAAACTTGAAGCTTCAAAATGGTCGTCCACAATGGGTGACGTCACGGTGGCTATGTCCACTTGTTATATCCAGCCTACGGGGTTGACACAGTGACACTGACACAGCACACACACACACACACACAGACTATGCAGGGGTGGCAACTCAACCAACCGGTCAGCTCTGAGCGGTGAAATTGAGTCTTTTCGGGCACATGGCATTCTCACATCACACATTGCACTCTCAATTAGCATGGAGAATCTGCACTCTAGGCTATAAATCACTGTGTGTGTGTGTGTGTGTTTTCAAGTCACTGGGGTCTGATTAGTCTCACACTCACACTCACCTGCGCAAACACACTTGGGAGACAAACATCAAGAACAAAAAAAAATAATCTTATTTTTAAACTCCTGCCTTTTTTACGCCTGTCCACCAAATCTTTTTTGGTCCAATGAGTTTGGTCTCCATTGTATCTTTAGAGTTGCTATAATAACCTGCGACCCATGACCTTAATATATGAGCTCTGCATCATGCCATGTGGGGACTTGTGGGGGCGACTCTGTGGGAACCAAAGATTAGCCAAAAATGGTCTACCTTTTCCCAAATTACTTTACTTTCCATATATAAAAATGTTTCAGTGGAATTAATAACTCTTAAAATATGTATTTTATATATATTCCTAAAAATAATTCATGACTCCAATGCATGTTCTAAATCTGAAGCACTGATTTTAGAAAAGAATGCGTGATCACTTGCCATTATAATTGCAATCCAAGGCAGAACATTTAAACATTTTAAAATTGGAAATTCCAAACTGACTTCCTGCCATGGATGAGTTATGCAAAGATATCGCCGTACACACACACATATAAACACAGACATTTTTGTACACCTCAGCTGATGATAATTAAATATATCCTTTGAATTCAAATGTAAATGTAATTCAAATGATTCACCACTTTACCACAGGGCGTAAGAAGGCAGTTTTTTCCAGATCAAAACGGAATAATAATAATAATAACGGAATAATTACTATTGCACGTGAATACAAGCGCCATCATTTCACAGCACGACACAGCCCCTCCCCCTCTGGCTCCCTGACCCGAGACGAAAGGCTATACAGACGTTAATTATCAATTTTCTCTCCTCATGAGCAGCCACGGGAAACTGGCATCTGACTGTGACCAACCGACAGACCCAATTTCTCCCCTCCCGTCTCAACGCAAATGTTCACTTTCCGAAAACGTCCGCTTGGTTGCTGATGAAAGCAGAAGTATGAATCTGACAGCTAATGAACACGCTGGAAATGTGACCAAAAAAAACCTCAGAGAGAGAGAGGGGGAGAGAGAGAGGGAGAAAGGGAGAGAGAGAGAGAGAGGTAGAGAGATTGAGAGAAATAAATATTGAGAGAGAGAGAGTCATGCTTAGTATGAGCTCCTAGGGTTTTGTGTTGTTTACAGTTTTAAAATGAGAGAAAGTTGAAATACTTGATGATATGATGATATCTAAAGAGTGCATGTAAAGAAGAACAGCATAAAAACAAGACAACTGGAGAAGAAATCAACAAAATAATTCAATGAGGGGAGCAGCTTGCAAAACAGGAGAAGATCAGCAAAAGGAAAGGTGGGAAGACTGGAATGCAGAAAAAATCCTTGCTTTTAGAAGTAAGTACAACAGTACCTTGAGGAATATCATTTTGTCTCTAGACGGTGCCCCCACTCAGCAGTAGGGCAGAGGAGTCGACTGAAACTCTAGAACAGGACCTTCATGTGACCATATTGAAAGAACAATTCACACAGCTAGAAATTGAACTAATGCAACTCAGGGAGACTGTTCTTCGTCAGATACAGAATCACAGAGAAGGGACAGCCATATGAAAGAGCTGTCTGTACTAACAGAGGAGGTGAGATAACTTTAGAGTGACGATATTCAACTGGATATTCAGAGAGCGCTGGTGAAAGAGCTGCAATAAGACGGAGACAAATACAGCAGAGAGCTGGAAGCTGTCATAGAGGAGTTGAAGGACAGAGACAGCTCATTGCAGAGCCTGAGAGAGCAGCTGTACTCCCTTAGTCATCAAAACCAACCTACACCCAAAACCCCCACCCAGACCAACCAAGACACCCAACACCAGCCATCTGCCTCAGAACCTACCAGCTCACAGGCAACCCCATCTAGCCAGCCAAAACACACAGCCCAAGACCCATGGGGAAACCACAACTGAGACACAGGACTTCTAGAGAGGACAAACATTGTTCTTCTCATACTGTAGACTCAAACAGTAAATTCATTGATGAGAAAAAGCTCTTCCCAAAACATAAAGCAACTAAGCTTTGGTGTCCCACTACCAAAAAAGCATTAGAGCTCCTCAACAAGAGGCAACTTGGGTCACCATGTCACATCCTGATCCACACAGGAACAAATTACCTGAGGATGCAGCAAGAGAGAGTGGTGGATTCTCTGAGAGCAGTAATAGAGAAGGCCTGCGACACATTTCCACAGATTAGAATAGAATGGTTTATTCAGAATATTACATTGTTTTTTATAGGTTTTTCAATGTTTCTCTCCTTTGAAAGTGTACTCAACACAAACTTAAGTTGAGAAACTAAATTACATCTTTTCATGTTTCTCATTGGAACATTCAGTGTTCCAATGAGAAACATTAAGTCCTCTGTGTTTGGTCTGAAGAGTAGAGACCCTGTGTCACGTACACCAGTGGGCATGGTAGGTGGGGAAGGAGCCAAAAGCAGGCAGCGTGTTTTTCTTTACTCAAAATGATTAATTCCAAAAATGCTAGGACAGGCGGGTAAACAGGTTGACAGGTAAATAGGTAGGAAAAGAGGTAACAGGTAACAGGTTACATGATACATGGTACCAGGGTACTAGGCAACAGGGTACCAGGGTACCAGGGTACCAGGGTACCAGGGTACCAGGGTACCAGGGTACCAGGGTAGCCCAGTACTCACTGACATACAGATGGTAGGATCAGACGAAGAACACAGGACAGGGGCAGGTTTAAATAGGGAGCTAACAAGGGAAGTGCCTACAGCTGACAACAATCAAGGGCAGGGACACAAAATAGAAAAGACTACAAAAATGGCAGACAGCTACAGGTGAGAGGCAGGGGCAATAACGAACAGAAAGCATGAACAACCAGATAAACCAACACATGAGGAAACAGCAGGTGAAACACAAACTAGAACATTAGGTGAACACATACAAGGAAGCAGGTACACTAAGACAGGTGGGGCGGAGACAGAACCTAACAAAGACAGGTGATAACTAAAGCCCAGGAGGGGGAAGATAAGGAAAATAAGAAACTTGGAAGAAACTCGGGGGGGATGGTTATTTGGTTTAAATCAGAACATTTACAATCAATCGAAATAGTCAAAAAAGGAGAAAAGAATCTGTGGCTGAAAATGTTTAAACTTTTATTGACACGTCAAAATCTCTTCTTCAATTTGCAATTTATATTCCCCCAATAGAATCCCCTTACTTTAACGAGGACACCTTCTCAGACCTAGAGAGATAAATTATCCACTTTCAGACTCAAGGGCATGTTAAGATCTGTGGGGATCTCAATTCTAGGACTGGGGATGGACTTGACTTTGTCAGCACAGAAGGTGATGATTTCATAACTGGAGATAACATCCATTTCCCCATCTATTCCCCCAGACAGAACTATGACAAGTCCACAAAGGTGCATGGGAAGGAACTGCTGAGGCTCTGTTGAAGCCTGAGTCTGTGCATTGTCAATGGTAGGCTATGGGGGGACTCCCTTGGACGGTATACGTATAGCTCAGCTCTTGGTAGCAGCTCTGTAGACTATACAACAACTTATTTGAACTTGACCTTTCTGAGAGCCTTCACGGTCAAGCCACTGACACCACTCTCTGATCACAGTCTATCTGAACAGAACAGAGACACCCAACATTTGCACTCAGCATAGGAAAATGTTCAAAATCAAACCCAGCTACAGATGGAGTAAAGACAGCTCTGAATTGTGTCAGAGCTCAGTTACACAGCCAGAAACCCAATCACTCCTAAGCTCTTTTTTTTACCCTCTTGATAAAAAAGGCATGAACCTGGCCGTATCCCACCGAAACCAATGATTTGACCATGTAGCTCACATTTCTAATTTGGCCACCACTAAAGCCAAACAAAAGAAAATCTAATCAGATTATTGGAATGATTCTGAATGCAAAAAAATGGAAAAAAAACCCTCAAAAACAAAACTATCAAACCAAAAACATCGGCAACCTAACAACCAAGATATCTGCATTGAGTATACTGATACTGGTATTGACATACAATCAGAGCAAAAATAAACATATACAAACCATCTAACTGATATAGAAGAATCAATTAACGTGAACAAATTCTGGGACAATTGGAAACATTGAAACAAAAGGCCTCATGATGATTTAACAATTCAAAATGGTGAGATATGGAAAGAACATTTCACAAACCTATTTGACCATCCTGACCAGCAACAAATAGCTGAAAGATTAGAAAACCTCGAGATTACTATAAAAAATAATCAAAACCAATTGGGCTTCCCAATAACTCTGAAAGAGCTTGAGGGAAAGCTGCAGAATCTCCAGCCCAGAAAGGCGTGTGGCATGGATGGTATCCTGAGCAAGATGCTCGTACATACAGACCTCAAATTCAAATTGGCCATTCTAAAGCTTCAATTTGATACTAAATGTAGGCTACTTCCCTGACTGCTGGAACGAAGGCCTTATCACCCCCATATATAAGAAGGGTGATAAATGTGACCCAAACAACGACAGGGGCATCAGTGTCATCAGTAACCTTGGGACAGTTTTGTGCATCATACTTAACACAAGAGTGATCGACTACCTCCTCGAACACAATGTATTAAATAAAAGCCAAACTGGATTTTTCCCAAATGATCAGACATCAGACCACATTTTCACCCTTCACACTTTAATTGATAAATAAACCAAAATAAAAGAAAAATGTTTGCCTGTTTTGCTGATTTCCATGATTTCCAGGCATTTGACTCTATTTGGTATAAAGGACTATTATATAAACTCATTCAGAGTGGTGTGGGGGGAAACTGTATGATGTAATTACATCTATATACTCCAGCAGTAAGTCTGCGGTCAAAATTGAGTGTAACATGACTGACTTTTTAAACCAAAAGAGGGGGACTGCAGTTTGAGTCCTACACTATTCAACATTTAGATTAATGAATTGGCATAGACATTACATACTTGTACAGTTCCAGGACTCATACTGCAGGATCAAATGTATATTTTATGCAGATGATTTGGTTTTGTTGTCAGCAACAAGAGAGGGCCTGCAGCAAAGCATGAATATATTGGCAACATTTTGTCAAACATGGGCCCTGAAAATCAATCAAGCCCCACGGGGGCTCGGCAGATATTAGGCCTGGTGGGAAAATGAGTGACACAAATACAGTGATGTCACATGAGACACGGCAGGGGGGAGGAGTCAATCCCTGTGGGGGCTCGGCAGGGCGACCAAAGCAATATATTGGCAACATTTTGTCAAACATGGGCCCTGAAAATCAATCGGCAAAAAACTATGGTCCTAATTTTCCAAAAGCATTACAATTGGGAACAATAAAATTGAACATACAAACAACGACACTTTGAGGCACAACCATAAATTCAACAGGAAACTTTGGCTTGGCTGTGAAGGAACTTTATCCCTTTATTGACTGTGGTCATAAAGGGATGGACATGGTCAGCAACAATACGCAGGTAGGCTGTGGCATTTAAACGATGCTCAATTGGTACTAAGTGTGCCAAGAAAATATCACCCACACCATTACATCATGCTTTCATGTTGTAGATGCCAAATTCTTGGCATTTTTTCCAATCTTCTATTGTCCAATTTTGGTGAGCTTGTGCAAATTGTAGCCTCAGTTTCCTGTTCTTAGCTGACAGGAGTGGCACCCGGTGGGGTCTTCTGCTGCTGTAGCCCATCTGCTTCAAGGTTCCATGTGTTGTGCGTTCAGAGATGCTGTTCTGCGTACCTCGGTTGAAACGAGTGGTTATTTGAGTTACTGTTACTGCCTTTCTATCAGCTCAAACCAGTCTGGCCATTCTCCTCTGACCTCTGGCATCAACAAAACATTTTCTCCCACAGAACTGCCGCTCACTGGATATTTTCTCTTTTTCCGCCCATTCTCTGTAAACCTTAGAGATGGTTGCGTGTAAAAAGCCCAGCAGATCAGCAGTTTCGGAAATACTCAGACTAGCCTGTCTGGCACCAACAACCATGCCACGTTCAAAGTCACTTAAATCACCTGGCTCGGTTTGAACTGCAGCAGATCGTCTTGACATTGTCTACATGCCTAAATGCATTGAGTTGCTGCCATGTGATTGGCTGATTAGCGTATGTTGAAATTAGAGAAACCTCATTCAACAAATTCAGCTTAATCCTCCCTCAGTTTCGAGACTATTCTAACGAGGAGAAGCTACCACACATTCTGGGAGAGAACAAGGACCTGGCCACTCTGGTAGCAAAACTCATAGCAGCTTGCCATAAACTGAGGGACAGCCAGTGAGGCCACACCAACTCCATTGCTGTTTCATTTAGTGCATTTAGTGTATTTATGTATCATCTCATCTGGTCTTATGTTGTGATGTTATTGTTACTATTACTATTATTACTTACATTCATTGATACATTTTGTTTGTACGATGTAGTTTTGGCAATAATGTTGCTATACTGTTCATGCCAATAAAGCTTTGTTGAATTTAAAGGAATTGAATTGAGAGAGAAAGAGACAGAGGGGGAGAGATGGGTGGAGGCAGGGGTATAAATGAGAAGGAGAGAATGATTGAGGAAAAAAAACAAGAAATGGGCGATTGAGCAATATATATTAAGCCTGGGGGGAAATGAGTGACACAAATACAGTAATGTCACATGGGACACGGCAGGGGGGAGGAGTCAAGCCCTGCGGGGACTCGGCAGGGCAACCTGCTCATAACAGCAGAGTCGAACATGGAAAAGTACACATAATAATTATGGTGTGCACCTCCTCATCACATATCTACACATCTCTCTCTTTATCTCTCTAACTCTCAAACTCTCTTGAACTTTCTCTATCTATAAAGTAGGTGCCAAGTGTTATGATCACGTAGCAGATGTCAGACCCAGAGGAGGAACATAGCGAACAGCGCGAGAGAGAGAGCGTGAGCGCGAGAAGATGAGAGAGGAGATGGGGAGAAAAGAGAGGGATGAGATGGGAGAGAGAGAGGAGAGGCAGGGAGAGTGAGGAGGCCTGTGTATGTGTGTGTGTGTGTGTGTGTGTGTGTAGAACATAACCAGGCTATGTGTAGCGCGGAGGGAAGAGCAGGAGTAATAAAACGATGGTTAAAGGCTAGCGGAGAGTTCCCCACCTTACAGTGAAGATGAGTGGCAGGTCAAGATAGAGGCAGCCATGTGGGACGTGTGCATGTGTGTGTGCACACCTGTATGGGTGTGTGTGTGTGTGTGTACGTGCGTGTGTGCATGCAGACACTGACTCTAGAAATCTGGTGCCCACAAAGTATACCTGCTCACTCAACCATAACTTTCACTTCAGCTCGACAAAGCAGGCTGCGCACACACACACTCCCACACACACAGATATGCTGTAACTGCGTCCATGTTTTCCGGCAGGTTCTACGATGATGAAAACCGATGCACGATTTTATTCTCTCTGTCTTGAAGGACTCCACCGGTCTGTGCTGAAACCATCGTAAGGCCTCTCCGAGCTCCACTAAAACATCCACTAACAATACATACTGTATAGTCGTCACAATCCCTTTGTTTCACGTGAATATGCCACGTCACGCATGTAAACGATAAGAAATGATGTCATTTACTTGGAATGACGATTTGCTTTGATGCTGTCCACAAACTGGGTTCGCACATTGATTCCAAAATAACAAAAAGTGCTATATTGCTACTGTTTACGTTTGTAGCAGGCTACATTTTCATTCAGAGGTACACACACACTCACTTGCATGACTACTCTGACAGAAAAACC
>OMOU01065123.1:0-15359 GCA_900312585.1 Malacocephalus occidentalis | reverse complement strand
CGCAAGGACCTGGCCAAGAACCTCTCAGGTCTGACACACACCACCCCACACACACACACACGCCCCTATAGGTGTCGCCGTGAAATTGGTCCTCCGTTTTTAACCCATCCATGGCCATCTTCTTCCGCGGTCAGGCCAGGAGCGGTGGGCAGCTAGTGCAGCGCCCGGGGACCACCTCGTTCCAACCGCCGCTGGTCAGGCGACGGTCTTCTTCCATGTTTTTAGAGGGGTTATATATACAGTGTATATATATGGAGGAACCCCAGGGAGCACGGGGAGAACATGGAAACTCCACACAGAAAGGGCTGTTCACAAAATCCCAGCACTGAAGACATGGGGTGAACCAACCATGTCCCAGGCGGGAATCGATACCAGGACCATCTAGCTGTGAGGCCACAGCACTACGACTGTGCCACCGTGCCCAAGCGGCCAAAATGAGTTTCCTCCGGAGGGTGGCTGGGCTCAGCCTTAGAGATAAGGTGAGGAGCTCAGAGTAGAGCCGCTGCTCCTCCGCGTCGAAAGGTGTCACCTGAGGTGGTTCGGGCAGCTGATCAGGATGCCTCCTGAGCATTAATGTGCACGAACATTTAAGGGGCGGAAGTAGCTCATGAGGTCTGCATACCATCGTTTCCCTGATTAAATTGTCACAATACAAATA
This sequence comes from Malacocephalus occidentalis, assembly GCA_900312585.1. NCBI lineage: Eukaryota > Metazoa > Chordata > Actinopteri > Gadiformes > Macrouridae > Malacocephalus > Malacocephalus occidentalis. Next base: position 14,701 of record OMOU01065123.1, on the reverse strand, counting down.
GATTCCAATCAGTCTTCCATTTATAAAATGGAGTATAAATCAATAAGCTGTAATTTACCATTTCATTAGGAACATAAGCTCTCCACTGGTGTCTGTGGCACCGATGATCCGCTCTGGGTTCAGGTTTCGGGCGAATCCACGTGGCTTATCATTCTTCAAGACAAAAGTGCAATTAGTGTTAGCATTTAGAATAATTGGAGGTAAATGTTCATATGGGTGATGACGGAGCTTGAGTGCGCCAACAAACTAACCGCATCTTTCTTCTTGGCTTCCGGCTCAGCTAAATCGGTAGAAGCCTTCCGCTTGACCGTAGTAGGCTTTTCTTTAATGTTCTTGTGTGCCTCCAAAAATGCTGAAATTAGCTCAGGGCAATCCAGATTCTCCTCCGGTTCCCAGGTGTTATCAGCCCTAAGTGGTAATGATGGGCAGAAATTAGGTTTGTAAAATGCACCAATGAAACATAAATCCATCAATTAATTGAAGTGTGTGGATAGTGTTTATTTATTTATTTATATATTTTTACAAATGTTTACAAAAATACACCATAATCCCATAGGGAAGATTGAGCATGGACCTGGCCAGTAAACTCACTCCGTAAACCCTTTCCACTTCAGGAAGAACTCCACTTTTCCATTGACAAGACGCTGGTCCAGGACTTTCTCCACCACAAACTCCTCTGGCTCCTCCGCTACACCCTTTTTAGCGGACTTGGTGGTCTGCTTCTTGCCCATGTTGTTCTGTAAAACAAGAAACGCCATCAGCAAGGTAGCGACGTATGGTCCCGCGTAGCAATCCTTTTATTAATAATCCCCATTGCTAGCGCTAAATACTGCGTACGGTGATGTCCATAGCAGTCTATACAAGTAGTATTGCATTAACTGCAGATCGTTCACCAGAGTCGCTCTGTCAAAATAAGTCAACGTAAACCACGATTACTAGAGCACGAATTGAACGGTTGGTGTACATGCAGATTTCTGCTGTCGTAGTTTTCCTTGTAAACAACAAAAAAAACAGGGCCATTGTAGCTTCTGGCAGTGTTAGCCAAGACTAGAGCTAGCAGAACAGTAGGCCCCGCGTGGTGACTGCTCTGGCCTAGAATGAATACCCTTGGTCGCACCGCCGATGGACGCAAAATAGCGGAGTTCTGCCTGAATATGCAACGTGTACAGCCATTTAGAAGACTAACAACATCATATCAGCTAGAATTGAGATACTACCATGTATTATTAACTCGTGACCTATGGACAATTGGCAGTGGATCGATGTGAAAAGGCAACACTGAACAAAACACACTGCAATTCCAAACAATGAACAGAAACAGGACGAGCTGCAGGGAATGGCTGCTAATAGACATTGTATTTGTGCACTTCGACGTCGCAGAAAGGCGACGTTCGTAACGATAACGCCTGGTTCGGTTATCGCCATTATTATACTGGCGTGACACACACTGACTAATAATATGAAGATACACTTTTACCGTAATGGAAAACTACTGCTTACAACAGGGTCTTGGGTTTTGGTCACGCGTCCTGCCACTTTGTCTGCTTCTTCGGCTCACTCCGTGCAACAGAGTAGTAATGGCGGGCTTTCAAACACGTTCGCTATATACTCTCTACGGATGCCGGAGAGCAACACAGCCACCCGCCGTTAAGCACAGTGGCCGGTGGGGTGGGGAGAAAAGTACCTCTCAGATTAACCCCTGGCCAACTATGCGTACAATGTACACGTTAGAGAGGTTTAGACGTACGCCGCGCAGTCGATATATACAAACCACAAACACAAGAGCCCACCGGAGAGTACAGTAGAGGAATTGGTATCTGTACTTTAATACTCGTGCGTAGTTCACGCGTTTAGGATGCGCAAGATTAGGGGCTGGGGGGCGTGGCTAGACGATCCCATCTCACCTTACATTTATTTTAAGAATTCGTCATACGTCTTGGAGTAGTGTATCTGAGTATTAGCGCATTAAGAGGCAGGAGGTTTTTAATACTTTATTTTTTAAACCAAAAAATTACAAAACGTTTCTTGTATTGAATAGTGCACAGCACAGCATTCTTCAATCACTGTTCTGTCATGCTTAAACACTAACAACCAATGTCACCTATAAAAAAAAAAGGGCAAAACAAACGTGAATTTTAAAGAACCAAAATGAGTTGCACTAAATCCTTATACATTTAGTGAATCTTTTTTCATTCTCTCTTATTTCACTTTCAAACTTACACACACACGCACATACAAAACTGCATATAGGGTTTTTTCATTGGTACATTTTCTCTTCAAGTCATCTGTAATGCACACAAAACCACCATCATGATATACTTCGGCCAATCGTTGGTGAATGAATATCTAACATGTTGTTTGGGGTGGCCATAACACCAGTAACCAAACTGTTACTATTGTTTTAAGGGAGTGCACAACAAACGATAGCCAAAACTTTCTCAATTGTACCCAAATCCAGAGTCAAATGCAGTGTGCGAATCGGCTGAATGACATCAGATTGGACAGACCTTGATAATGGGATTCATCTGGATCTTGGCGTAATGTTGATTTTCTTTTAGCACTTTTAGTACTGGGAAGTCCCCTGACTGAACCCAGTTCATGTGCATAGGTGTATTCGGTGTTGGACTACCTAGCCAAGCATCGTACACTGCCATTCACGTTAAAACCATTGGTTTCCTGCTCATCTTAAAAGGGTAGTCATGATTAAATGACCCATTTAATCACACTCAAAGAAGTCTGTAAATAAAGACATCAGGTGTATTTGGTTGAACAGAAATCCCACATTTCACATGACCTCATGAAGAACCCGCGTTGTTTTCTCTCTTTAGCAGGAGCGATTCAAGACCCACACACATTCGTCAGCATCAATGGTCGTGAACAGTATGCATATGCAGGGTAGAACAGCTCATAATAAACCATGTAAATATGGATGCAACTTTTTGAACTGAAAGACGAGTGCTGAAAGTCAAACATGACACTTGTAAGAGTGCAGTCTATGTATCACAGATACACAAATATTTAAAAAAAAAATTAAATTAAGGCCCAAGTTACCTCAAATGAATATGGTGGTGAATATCTCAAAATTACACGAGGGGGGTGGTCGACAACATTCCAATTTTGGAAAATGTTGCAGTGCATGTGAAATGTATATGTTCAATCAATAAACGCTTGCTTTCCCCAGCAGTAACATTAATGTATAATGTCTCAGATAATTAAATATATGTACTGCCCTTTACAGTCTCAGAGACTTTTATATCTTTCAGAACCACTTGATAGTTAGTCTATGATCACTTATATTGTTGGGTTGTACAGGGAAAGATATACTGGGGTTGGGCCAGGGCAGCTGTATATAGCCACCTATATATATAAATGCATCTAATTCACATATCACTGTAAACCTGCCATGATGCCATATCCCAAGTGTGGCTGTGGTAAATGTCAACCGATCGGAGTGGTACAATAATAAATTCACAAACACAGAGACAGAGACAGAGAAAGAGAAAGACAGAGAGAGAGAGAGAGAGAGAGAGAGAGAAAAGAGAGAAGAGGCTTGGAAAGGCAAGTCAACTCTGAAACGGTCCAATTACCTCTGCCAATGAACAGTGAACCACATTCTATTGTCCAGTGTGTTAGCTACATTTTTATCCCAAGACAACATTTATTTACAGGCGTTGTGAATTTCTTTCACGTTGTGTAGTCATTACCCCCACATGCCTCTAAGAAGAGCAATTCATCCCCCAAACCCTCCCAAAAGAAGCAAACCTTCACCAGAACAAGGCGAGCGAGTTCAGAAACAAGCGTCAACTTCACGTCCCAAATGCCGCATCACTGCTTTTTGTCTTTCTTTCTTTTATCCGCTTTGTTGCCAGCTGCCGCGGCGACCGCAGGCCTCCTCACGGGTTGCACTGACACCCGCCCGTTTGCCCCGCACTGCAGGGTGTATCTCTCTGGGTGCAGGGGTCGTCCTGAGGCGTCCCGCAGCCTGGACAAGACGTCCCTGCTCAGCTGCTTGATCTGGTGGCCCACCGCCCCCATGGTCTTGACCGTGAGCTGCTTCTCCCGGAGAAGCCTGCTCCTCTGGGCCTGCAGCCTCGCCACCTCCTCCTGGAGCCCCGTGATAGCGTCCAGCTTGCGCTTGCGGCAGTTCTGGGCCGCCAGCTTGTTCTTGCCCCGCCTGCGGATGTCCCGCAGCAGGGTCACCTGCTCGGCGGAGAAGCCGTGCGCCTCCAGCACCTGCAGGAACTCGTCCACAGGCATGTTGACGATCTGCAGCGCTGTGAAGGGGATGCGGAGGGCGCGTGCCCGCATCTCGTCCCGGCTCAGCTCCCTGCCGTCCAGGCCCTGGTCCTCCTCATCGCTCAGGGGCTCCTCCTTGATGCCCTTGTGGGCAAAGGACGTGACGGAAGGCGGGTGGAACAGTGTCGGCGAGGAGTAGCTGTGGTCGTGCCACACGCTGTCGCCGAGGTCCTCCAGGGACCACACAGGGGAATAGTCGGCTACGCCCTTGGAGGGGATGGAGTCCACCTCACTGCTGTATCCCGTGGCACCACGCTCGTCCTCGCAGTAGGAGCTGGAGGAGGATGACACCATGGAGGTGCCTGTGGGAAAAAAAAACATTACACCAAAAGGTTAGTCCAGAGTAGGAGCAAACAAAGTGTTGCAAAGCAGCCTTGTGCTGCTGGGGACAATTAGAAACCCACCCGGTGAAGCCGGACCATGGGAGCAGCTTTCCAGGGACAGACCGGAGTCCGAGTCCAGATCCTCCAGCAATCGCGGATCAATGCTCTCCAGACAGTTCAGCAGGTGGCTATCGATGGCATCCATGCCGCCCAAACCAAGCAGGTTGATCTGGTCGAACACGGCCTCGTCCAGGCAACCGGCCATCGCGTCTTGGGAGGTCCCGTTCCGGCTGACATTGTATCCAGAGGCGAAGGGGCCGGCCAGGTCCAGGGTCATCCCCGAAGACGAGTCCAGGTGGGAAGAGTTTGTGGATTCCATGAGGAGGAGAGGCTGCGGTTGCTGGGGCTGCGCGACGGGCCTGGCCTCGGCCCGTGGTGGGATCCTGCCGTAGGCCTGGGTCCCGGTCACCACGGCATCACGCAGGCTGACGTCCTGGCTGATGGCTCCCGTGATGTCCGGGTCCAGGTCAGAGAGACGCTCCGCTACCAAGGAGTCCAAGTCCTATGCGAGATGATATGTATACATGTTGTGCCATGAAGTGTCATGTCCTAGTGATGTAATGTGACGTGGATGGGAAAACAAACACAAAACACTAGGCTGCTGTTAGACAGCCCAGGGATATGACTTACATCCAGGTCAGCGATGGGCAGAGAGAGGAAGTTACTCCAATGCTGGTTGATGGCAGCAGCGTGACGTTCTGCTGTCGGGTGAGAGAGGGCTGTGTTGCCATCAAGCAGATCCTAAAAAAAGTCCAGATGAGGAGTCATTCTTTAGTTTGTATTCATAGAAATCCACAGACATTAAAAATAGTATGACAAAAAAATATACATAGGTTTGAGGACATATTTAATATGAACTTTCATAACTCAAATTACACTTTCTATTCTGTTATTATTTTGTTTAATAGGAAATATTTTAAAAGGCTGGAACTACAATTTCTAGTGTAAGTAAACCAAAAGTAATGTCTTCATGTCTGCTATGATCGTCGCCATACATTTTTGAATGCTTTTGTTGTCCCTGTTAACACTGTTCTCGCCAGTCTCCACCAACCAGAGCGTTCTCTTAACTGTTCTAGAAACTCCCCCGCGCCAAGAGGGTATGCATGTGGATGTGTGGAGCTCATCAGTGGTTCACGTTGTGGGCTGCATCCATGAGAGTTAAGCTTCTTGGACACGTGTCGTATAAACGCCATGCTGGGTGGGAGATTTCGTATCCAACACCACTCATAACCAGGGCCAGCCAAAGTACATTTGTTCGGCCAATAGCTAATAAGAAGCCACAAGTGAATATCCTATATAGATATGCGATGCTAGGTATACTCAACAAATATTTGGAATCCGTAATTAGGCGATCTACAGCGAGGAGTGAGTGAAAGCGACAATCTGTAGTGCTTGTCCCAATGGGTAGAGCGCCGTTAACCCATTTTATTTTTAAAAAGGAGGCGTTCCACAGTCAAGACTCAGCGTGTCTAGCGAACATGGCTGGCAGATTGCTATTTTTGCGTGCCAATATCCACCCACATTTGGCCTGCGCTCACTTCATTTCTGTTTACAATGCTCCTATCCAACAATATGTACTAGCTGGAAAGTATCACAAAAGGCAGTGTGGGTTGTAACCATGGGGATAATATCTTCCCCCTCCTTCCTAGAATGCTTTTTTGTTTTTAAATCTTGTGTTTGAGTTTGAGCTAAAACAGGGGGCTCGCTTACAACACCCTTAACAGGTGTTTAGGTATTCTGCGGCCAATAGGCAAGACATATTTGTCCACGACAACCTTCATATTATCAACACAAAATGTTCAAATCAGTGACTGCCCATGGGCCTATACCTCTTGCTCCAGACTAGAGCTTTGGGTCAGCTGACTTGGTGATGCAAGCTCCTCCTCCTCCGCGGAACTGCCGTTGGCTTCCTAGTTGGGTGCACAGAGACAAAAATAAGGAGAGGGCCAAATTGTCTTGAGGGTATAGAATGACAAATTCTCCAAGTTGACAACCTGAATGAGTCGCTGCATATCTGGCTCAGTGAGCATAACTCAGTCATTGTTCAGGAGTGGCTGGCTACATGATACAATGACACTTGTTTCAGGTTGGAAAAGGTCATATTGTAATGAGCAGTGGTTGTAACTGATGACAGAATAATGGCTGCCAACCCTAATAACAGACTCTAACCACAGTCACAACAACTGTTATCACCCCACTTGCATCGGTGGTGGTGGTGAAGGCCATCTATGACTAGCTATATGAAGTCAAGGCCTAAGCGGCTGTGTGTGTGCGTGAGTTTCAAGAGAGTTTTATAATAATAATAATAAGTGAGCAGGTGGAGTGTGTGTGTGTGTGTGTTAATGATAATATTGCAACACCGTCTGGAGGCCCCAACAAATGGCAGATTGTAGGATAACTAACCCGGTGAACTGTTATTCAGCCTCGAAACTATGAGAAACCTAAGAACAATACAGAACAACATGTTCTCTTCATCTGACATTTACCATATGCGACTTCTCTGTGAGGCTGTGAACAACTCAAAGGATTCACTGTAGGTGGAAGGTCTGCATGACCATATATTCATAAACAACCAGATACAAGTTCACTAGGATAGCTGTAGGAATCTGAAACTAGGCTTCCAAGGCTTTTTTGTGCCTACTTCAAATAGCCACACAACAGCAGTGCTACACCAACAAAAGACAAGTCAGTTAAGGGATGAGTTAACATAGTCTTTTGATCACGTGTTAATTTCTTGCCAACAATAGGGATAAAAGTGGGCCATCAAATACTGCTGGACAAAGCATAATCCAACCCAGTCGTATTCTCTAAACCCAAGATTATTATTTTTTAAAATAAAGGTTACATTATTTAATGTAACAAAAGAAGAAAAAAGTAACTTCTCGCTATGAAGTTAATAGATAATCAAAGTGAGTGAGCAATGTGCATCTTCAACACAACCTGTGTAAGGGAATATGACCCCCCCCTCCCCACACACACAGTAAGGCCTAATCCTCAACCTCTTTCAGGATTCACAGCTGATGGCTGAGCCTGAAGTCAGGGGATACGATTACATATTCAGCTCCATCAAACCACCTCAGGGGCTCAGATCCACAGTGCAGCTGTTGCTCTCCTGATCCAGTATGGGGAATCTGCATCACTATGAACATAGAAATGTAGGCCCTGAAGGCAATGTATTTTGTCCGCCACTATCCCAATGTCATCAAGCAAATACAAAAAAGTTTGGGATTATGTACATTATGAAGTACATTATGACACTATTATCAGAGGTCTACACCTTTGGGAGACTATGTATGGAACAAGACAAAGGGAGGGGGAGAGAAAAGAGAAAGTTGGTTTAACCGTCCCTGTGAAGTCGAGTCCAGACATGGTCCATACCTTGACAGGTGCATGGGCATTTAACGATGCTTTGTTGGAAATGGTACAACAAACACTTGAAACCACTTGAATATGGTACCATTAAACATCAGTCACTTTGCACAACACGTGTGTAAAGTTATGACGATACATAATACATACTATTCTATGAATGAGTGGTTCAAATCATAGGGGCCCACGTGACAGTTCAAACATAGACCAAACATACAAAGTGGGCAGCTTCATGAACGCAAGTTAGCTTGCTGCCAGTTAGCCATCTGTAAAGTTGGGTTTACAGTGCAACCTGTCAGTTTGCCACTACTTACCACAGTACATTAGGTGACAGTTGAATGTGTACATGGCATACATTTGGTACAATATCCATCCCAATCCATGCACTGATTCGCTGCGTTACTTTTAGTCAAAACCCTACCTCTGTGTGGTGGTGGCAGGCTCCAGAGGTGCAAGGCCCTCCTTGCTCGGCGAGATGTGCTGTTGTTGTGCTGTTGTCTTCCTCGCTACCACTACTACAGCTGCTTTGCAGATGTTTGCCATCATCGTCCTCGTCGGCGTTGTCTGCGGTACTTCCAACCTCTACGTTGATGTCGATTCTGTTATTGCTGGATGAATCCTCTGGATCCGACTGGTCGTGATCGTCGGATACCTGGTGCACCAGCCATGTGTTCAGCTGTGTGGGGAACCTCGGAGAACCCAACGCACGCACCTCGTCCAGGAGCCGACGAGTAGCAAAGAAATAGTCCAACTCGGGACATTTGGGATGCACGCTGTATCCGTCTAGATTACCTCTCAAGCTGTGAAAGGGGGTCTGGGTGTAAGCAGAGCTGGGACCCAGGTTGACGTCAAACAGAGGGGGCAAATAGCCATTCAAGTAGCTGTCGACATCCACACGAACTCCAATCAAACTAAGCAAGATCGTAAACTGGATCAGGCCTTCTGTGAGATATTTTTTGGCGATTTGCATTTTATAGTTCTACTTAAACATAGGCTAAGGCTTATTCGATATGTCTCGTAAAGGGTCCTATGGCTAAATGGACAAAGGAAAAACACGAACAAAAGAGCACGAGTTCCCCTTGTCAGACAAAGAGGTCCGCCCGTGCCGGTGCTGCTAGCTGCTAGCCGCTAGCTGTTAGCTCTCAGTTTCGAGTGACAGTTAACGTCATCTTCCCTTATATTTAAAAAATAAACAAATCCTACGCCGTTGTTCTCAAGTCACTTGCAACACAACAACGGGCATCAAATGAAAAACAAACCTAGTGAACTAAAGATAACATTTTCCATTGTATAAAGTGTATGCGCCTAGCAAAGTATTGTACCGGTAAGAGGACTTTCAGTTCAGTTGAGGATTTGCATAACTAATACTAATGGCCGTGCGAGCTTCCACCGTTACAGAGTTTGATTGGTTGACAGCTTGGCCCGTTGTGCTTCCGACCAATTGGAGAGCATGCTCAGTGTTGTTGATGTCGTCAGATCCCTATTGAACCCTACGCTCCCACCCATTTTTAACGAGATAAAGCTGGTGGGTTGTATATGATTCGTTTGGGCTATTTATTGGGCGTGGAATTATGTCTGCAATAATAAGGCTTTAAGAAACCGAATGGATAGCTCCTCGTGGGAGTCGGACAATGTATTACTTTAAAAGTAAATACTCCTATTTACTATTTGCTGTCCCGGTTGACCCGTTGACCGGCGTTGTGTGTAGCCTGTACTGCACCCACCGGTAGATAAATGCATTGCACGTTGAACTTGGGGCGAAACTCCAAACGAAAACGAAACATTGTAAATTACATATACATGGCATAACTTGTTGTTGTGATTGTATGTCAATGTTTTTAGCCTGATCCAGATGGAGTACTACCCTAGTAGCTTGTAAAGTAGGCCTATACTATAACACTAATTACAAAGCTTTTGAATTAATTTTGATTGTTGACTTCATCGCGAATATTATTTGTGATGGCCAAAACAGCAGGGCAGCGATGTAACACAGGACAAGCAAAACTGTGCTACCTGTTGTATTGTAAGTATTTGGCCATTTAACGATGTCAACGTAATTTAAAGGCGTTAACTTGTACTGCAATTACTTTGATACGGAGATGTGATACGGAGGGGATTATACATGGGGAGGCCAAATGTTAATTTTACTAGGCCAAGGTTATCCAAGATGTATGACAAGCCTGAAATCTCTACTGAATTACGATATCAAAATTACTATACTTTGCATATCTGACCTGAGAACATTCTGTCATTAGGTGTGTCAAATGTGTCAGATGTGTGTGTGTGTGTGTGTGTGTGCGCGCGCGCGCGTGCGTGTGTATGATGTGTATTTTGGGTGAGACAGTATGTACAGTATCGTGTATCGAGTATTGTTACAAATAAAATATATTGTGACAGATTGACTTCGTTAAAACATTTATTGATTATAAGCAAGTTAGACAAGATACACTTTAAACAGTAAATAATAATAAGGTAGGTAGTGAATAGTTATATCATTATTATGCACAATATCTAAACATCATCAAGTTTAAGCGTTTCACCTGCTAGATGGTGATAAGAGAGGGTTTTGCACCGAGGAATCTCTGAAATCCACAATGAGCAATTATTTAAGATTCCACAAGGATGAATGTATTTCCTTTCTAAGTTCCAGTCTTCTTTCAAAATGAAGGTTCTGGTGTGCATTCGGGGTCATCCATGATACATTTGCGACACCTGCTGGTGGAAAAACATGTCACCCAATACCAACCATTTCTGTCTGGCCAAGCAATAGGTGATTTTGTTTTTATTAGACACTTCACAGAAGCAAATACTCTTCATTATCTTAGTAAAAGATTCACGCCTGAATGCTGTTACTGGATTTAATACACAATTGTATAAATAATGTTAGTAAATGGCATGACATGTCTTTTTCGTTCATGTTTCTTTTTTAACAGCCAAATTCCACCTTTATAGGCCTATGAAAGTAGGTATCGGCACCATTGACAGTGTAACCCGCTTACTGGCTCTTCTTCATTGAAACTATAAAAGTTAGGCCAAGATACTCCTGTATTTAAATAGTGACTAGACCATACAAATCTGGCGCGTGATGGGCGAGGGAGTGTAGTTTAACAGTAAAAACGCCTTTCAACCTTTTGTCACATATATAACATGAATTGACGTAGTAGGCGTCTATCCAACCACATGGAAGTATGCTTATAAAGGAATATATTGTCTTTTCCTACCTTTGAGGACTTGCTGGTCAGGCTATATTAAGCAATAGCCTATGCAAAACAAGAACCATACAACAAATAATATAATACGCATTTTCCATGCACTTCTGCATCACCCTCCGCATATGAATCACACACATACATATACACACACACACACACACGCACGCACACTTTTTAATTAATTACAAAAATGATGTCGAGTTCCGCCTCATTGACGTTTTACAAATCCCCACGCTGGCTCGAGAAGTCCACAATGTCTATGTGTATACAATAAATATATGTAGAGCTCCATATCGGCCTAAGGTCCGACTGATCCGATGCCAACATGTAGTAACTTGATTAATCCACAAGTATTTTCATAACGATGTGAAACACATTTAAATCAACTTTGTGAAGTTCTGACAGATTTATTGCCGACTACTCTTAAATCACAGCGTAAACTTCACCAAGACCAAGCCGATTGGTGGAAGAACAGTTGACGTATGATTCCTACGGGGGAAAATCATGCGCAGTCGTTACTGCTGCAAGGAATGCTGGGTAGGGACGAGGCACTCGTAAAAGGACGGGAGCCGAGAGGAGTGGAACAGCCTGCTGGCCGACATATCCCAGTAGCCTATTATCATAGACATCACTGTACATTTGAGCAGACATAGTCATCAAGTTAGCTTAATCGACATATGATGATAGGTAGGCATATATAGATAGATATATGCCACAATAGCAATCATTGTGTAATTACAGAACAAAATATATAAACAAAGTATGTAGGCTATAAAGGCTATGATAGCAATAACAAAGTTTCCCTTCGAAAAAAGAGCCTAATTGATGTTTGTCTAGCCAAATAACCATTGCTCATTGCTTTTTTAATCTTTCTTAACCTATTGGTAGCCTATTGGTCTACATTGTAGGCATTGTGTTTTTAATGTGCATTTGAGGCTTCTTTGACATATTTGTATATGTCAAAGAGGCTTCTTTGACATATACAATCGATTGGTTTATAAAGTGCTAAATATTGCTTGTTTGTTATGTCTGATTTCTGTAATTACGTTGAATATTGAGCCTGCACCTCTCCACTGCTCCTCTTTTTCCTCTGTTTTGAAGAGCACAGGCTCTTTCTTTTTATATATATTTTATATATATAAGTATTCAGCTATTTTTGTAGTAGTATATTTTTAGGATATATATTTTATACATTTCAATGAATGAAGACTATTTATCAACTAGTATTAGGGCCTACTAAAGTTAGCATTAACATTAAGGCTAAGGTTTAATTTGTAGCCTAATATGCAGGCTGAAGGCAGATATATACACCTTAATAAATTATTCTGAATTAAATTGCATCCACCTTCATGAATGCATCATCTTTTTAATAATAATAAAACAGTTATACATGTAATTAGTTATTTATTTACAAAATTCACTCGCCTAATAATATGAAGAAGATGTGTACATTAAGAAGAGAAAAAGTACATTTTATAGATAGGCCGAGTTATTTTTTCCAAAAGAGAATTGGGGAATTGTGATTATTAGGCCAAGCTTAAGAGTAGGAGGACGCCTGGTGGCTGCCAACAGCCTCCTGGCCTCTCCTCGTGGAGGCTACACGGAGCTCCGTCTCCCAGCGTGCAAAACAACAGACTGACCCACTTTCTCACCAGAACCGCTGCGGCCGCTTGATTGACGTCTGTATCCACCCAATCATACCCACGAATCCATATCCTGCCTCCCTATTGGTCGGCACGGCAGACATAAAACACCGCCCGGGCCTATCACTGCGGGCTCATTACCATAAGAAAACGTTAACAGACCCGGTGGCGCCCCGCAGTGGAGGCACATGAAATCGATATTACTTTCTGGTACTGTTCTGTAAATTGAGTTGTAACAATAAAAATGACCCAGACCAACTTTCAACTTTTATTTATTTTCTTTTTACCACGGGTCTTTGTTTTATGTTGATGCACTCAAAAGACCCCTCAACATGCCGTTTCCCGCTGCTACACAGGAAATTAATTTCACATATTTGTCTTAAATGGTCTGGAATCTTTTTTTTCTCTCAGCAGTGTCAGCATTATTTGATTATCGACTCAAATAAAACGCTGGCATGATTTAAAAAAGGTCTAATCTAATACATTTAGGCTTAAATCAAACATGTTAAACCCCCTCATCTCATATAGAAGTTCAAATGTGTTGTGTCCACTTGGAGGCGCTAACCACTACCTAATTCCACAACAGGACTCACTATAGATTTGAACCCAAAGCTAAAACCTCCGTCCTTTCAGCTCAAACATATATCCTGATTGAAATGTGACAGACAGTCCCCCATAACTAAGGTGAGACCTGTTTTTTACATAAAGAATAGATAAATCCCAACAAATGTATATTTCTGACCCTTTTTCTCACTCACTCTCTCTCTCTCTCTCTCTCTCTCTCTCTCTCTCTCTCCCCCTCTCTCTCTCTGGTGTTTATGACTGTTTTATAATTCTCCTTCGTCTAATCTCGCAGGGGTCTGGTGTGGCACCGGGGGGAGCCATGGAGGCCCGAGGTGCTGACAAGACATTTCTTAGCATGAGCAGCGGTTTCGGATTTGATGTCAGAGCGTGAGATGGCCGCCTTGATAAAGTTGATCTGGCGCACAGAGATTGGCAGCCTTCTCGTTGGAAAAGAAAACACAAAACTCTTACATAAACAGATGGAGAATAAAACGGCCCAGTATGGAAAGTTAGAAGCAAAAAGAAAAAAAAAGACAGCCAAGACGCTGTGTTACATTGGTAGCGGTGGAGTGATATCAGCCTTGGCTCGGGCAGACTGTATGCATGCATGCACATACACACACACATGTGCACACAGACACATATACATACACACACTTGCACACATATGGACACGCGGACACATATGCAAACACGGACACACATACATACACGGACACACGGACACACATGCAAACACGGACACGCGGACACACACACATGCAGGTATGCGCACACACACACACAGACATGGGCACACACATGTGCATACACAGACACACACACATGCAAGCACACACGGATGTGTGTATAGCACCACAACACCCTGGAAAGTTCCACATGGTTTTCAAATTAAAATGTTTATTTATGAAAAGTGAAACTATTTCCTGAGTTCCCAAGTGTGCGTGTGTTTGCGTGCATGTGTTTATGTGCATGCTGTCTATACACGTTCACACATGTGTTTGCACACACACAGATGTCCTGGGTCTTATCTCCTAATCCTTGTCAGGTTCCGGGTCTGAAGTGCATCTCCCTGGGTCCACTTTGTTCTCCCGCCTGGCTCAGCTATTGTGTCTACTTCCTTAATGGACTCCTCTCACTCTGTCTCCTTTTCTTCCCCTTTTTTGTCTCACCCCCCCCTCCCCCCTGTCTGTTTTCTCTCCCATATCATATCCATGTATTCCCCGGGGGACTG
>OMOU01065119.1:0-16264 GCA_900312585.1 Malacocephalus occidentalis | reverse complement strand
CACTGTTAGGGAACTCCTAATCTTACTTTATGAACTCAGAGTTGCAAACGTCCTCCAATCTTCCACCAGAATGATGATGTTCCTTGTTGCATTGATTACAATGCAAATGCAACATATACATATTTATATATACTGTACCAATCAATGAAGTTGCTTTTCTGCTGGGCTCCTCCAATACTAGGACTCAGGAAGGTGTTGACCAAAACCGGTTTGTAGACATAGAGCAGGTGGTAACACTAACACTAACACTCCCTGCAGTGTGTGTGGCGATGGCTGGTTTTACCTGTGGTGCATTGGCTCCTCATCACCCATCACTCTTAAATGGGTCCGGGTGAGGATGCTTAAACCAGCCAACACAACACACACACACTCATGTATTCGATCTGTAGCCGGGCCCCGTTTGTGCTCTGACACTTTATCATGTTTACACGGCATCGACATGACATTAAATCCCACCGTGGTTTTGTAAACATGTGAATGAATGGTGCGCTGGGCTCCGTCCTGACGTCTAGACGTCCCTGACAGACTGGATGAATTCTCTCTCCCCCCCGCGGGAGGGGAGAGAGAGGACATAACTCTGTCCTGATCCTATCACCTGTCTGACCGTGCTTCCTGCTCTCGTGTCACGCTTCCTATCAGAGGTCTGAGCCTAGCTCCTTGTCTCTTAATGTCATCATGGTGACCACAATGCTTTACTGGCTGACTGTGAAACAAACTAATTGTCAAAGTGTCTGCCTCTGTGGTTTATTTTTGGATTTTTTTGCACCCCCTGCTGGACGTTATTATTTATCTTCCCCCTGCTGGCTTTAGTCCCCACTTGTCTTTGTTGTGTTTCCGCCCCGCCTGTCTTAGTGTACTCTTGCAAAAGAGGCCTTGATGCGATGAATATGATCTGGTAACAAGGGACAAGGGAAAAGACAGGATGGCTACAGCCAGCTGCTGTCTGGTCCCTTCCCCAAACTGCCTCTGGTGCACCTGGTTTATTTGTTGTGACCACTTGAGGTTGACTAGTGTGATAAGTTAGAATTTTATTCATCCTGAAGTAAAGAGGTTACTCAAAAATGCCAACAACATAAGAATAAAAACTATATAATACGTGTACAGTGTATAAGCCTAATAGAAATACAACATGGGATGATATATTTAGCAATAAGTAGTAATGATTTATTGTTTAATAGTGGCAGTGGTATTGAATAAAAACAATAGGTGTGTATAAGCCTACTAGGCTAATAACAATGGGCAGTTTTCCCCAGGTAGCAGAGTGTATCTAAGGTACCTTTTGGCTAGGTTTCCCCAGTTAGTGGAGCTAGCCAGGGTGCTAGCTCTGCCACTGAATGGGGCGTGGGCTGATAACTTGCAGCCGAGCAAGTAGAAGTGGTCTGCTCTCGGGTAGCAGCTCGTGTCGAAGACATCGGCCGGTATGTCCGTCTCCTTCGGCCCACTGTGTGACAACGCTGCTACTAGATCTCAGTCAGAGGCATCGGTCTGCACTATGAAAGGGAAAGGAAGGTTATCAACAGAAGGCCTGGGAAGTAATGGTGTTATTCGTCCCAGTGTACCTTCTGAGGCACCGCTGTCATTTTGCTCAGGCCAAGTGAGTAGCAAAATGTGGACCAAACGGAAAATGAATCTCAATTGCTTTTTGGTTTTGTGTAGGTTTCTGTGACCGCTCATACCTTTTTGATGCCTGAGACTTTAGAAGCCCCTGCCCAGTGCTGTACCCGAGGTCATCTATCTCACTTTGCCCAAGCACTTTGTCTGTGACGCATTGAAGGATTGCTGGGGCTCTGTGGAGTGGAGCACAGGGCATTGGCAGCACATTCAGACACGGCATCAAGTGTGCTTAAGTCATTACAGAACCTAGTTACCGGTAGTATAGCACGAGACCAGGCACTAAGAAACTCTTCTAGGGGAGCATCCCTCGGTCCGGCACACTCCTTTACATCTTGCCACTGGTCTGCGGTCAGATCCGGGCCCCGAGTGTGTGTCAACGTCCATTGAGAGTGCTGTGAAGTGGCTTCTTTGGTACTGAAACATTGCGGGTCGGTCTTCCAGAGTTTAGGCACCGTCTTCAGCCTCACAGCAACCTTAGGCCCCATCAGGGGTGGAGAGGATGAGTGAGAGTTCAGCCTCACAGACAGGATGAATAGGTCCTGCAATACTCCCAGTAGCTGCTCAGCACACTGGGGTCGGTGTTGTCTGGGCCCCTCGTCTGACCGATCTAGAGCCTGGTCAGCTCCCTCCTCCCCACGAGGGATGGCTCATCAACGTTCATCTCATTAGCACGGTGCCAGCCACTCCATACTAAATGTAGCCGCTTATCTCCTTCCCATCCTGCACCTCCGTTGTGCTGCTCTGCTCCAAAGAGCTGTATGTGTCCAAAACCCTGAAATTGGTCAGGGGGTTTGTTGAGATGGGGATCATGATCTAAATCTCGTCCGATCACTATAAAGGCGAAAAATGTTACCTAAAATTCGCATTGTAGCATCATCTGGCCAATTCGTATTATTTTTGGTTCGCATTTCAGGGTGAATATCTATGCATGTGCAAAGTTTCATTGATCTAACATTTAACAGCTCCATCATAACCCAGCAGACACAATAGCATTTCAGCTCTATGAGCTAACGGCTAATACTAGCATGACAGAGCATCAATGGGGTTCCAGGTCCCCTAGCTATTAATAGCATGCCAAAGAGAAGAAAAATGAGAAGAGCATAATTAAAAGCAGGGGTAGGAAGAAGTGAATGTGGAATATCACAGGAGAGGAAACTCTATCAGAGGAAAAAGGCAAAAATAGCAACAAAGTGCATGAGGAAAGAGGGAAGCAAGCTAAAGTTGAAGGAGGGCAATTGTAGAGATGAGGTAGAGAAGAATTGGAAGAGGATAAACCTGCTTGTTATGTGCCCTTCCGGCTAGATTCAACGTCACACCACTTCCAAACATTACAGATTCAATTTTATCCAAAATTGTAAAGTTTTACATTGGTCTAAAATGTGTGTCATAAGCGAGGAGCAAATACAGAAATGTCCAAATGTATCACTAAAATATTTAAGACAAAGATTTTATTAGAATTATATTGTATAGAGTAGTCTGACATGAACATTTTTTAACCAATATTACCAATTTTGTCATAATGTCCTTATTTTGCTGTGGTTCATAATCACAAAAGGAATACAGGTTATGTAAAGTTATGTTTTATTATTATAACCTTAAGCATGTGCTTTCAACAATTGGGTTGAGTGTAATGTTTGCTCTCAGCACTCCGTTGTGAGTGGCTTACCAAAGTCAGTTGCCAAATTCTAGTTTTACGACCCAAGATATCATTTAGAATAGGAGTATTCTGTCAGCTTACAAACACACAAAACCTAACACACGCACATAATATCACACAAACTTCTAGCTAGCCATTTGGAGAAACAATTGAAATTGACCGTACAATTAAAAACAAAAATAAAATATAGGTTGGAATACATTTTACAAGAACACACGTCACTATAAACATTCGTTGTTTAACATCATCTGTTGCAACACTTCAACTGGTTAAATGCAGGGAATGAATGCTACTCGATTGCGTTGGGAAAACACTATGCAGGAGTGTGGAGTGAAACATCTCATGGACACAATTTAATTGATTACAATTCATTATTAACCGATTCAGGCCTAATCTTTTCACATAATAACAACCAACCTAATATATAGTAGTTGAACACAACATTTGACAAGTGTTTTCCCAACCCTGGGGCATCAATTGGAAATATCGTTTCCAGAAATGAATTACCAGTAACAAAAATCCTTTAGTGTATAAATTACAATTAACCGAGAGAAAGAAATGGGCGCCTATTCGTCATCGTCGTCGTCGTCCTCATCGTCGTCCTCGTCTTCGTCATCATCATCATCATTATTCATCATGGTGTGTTGCTGTTGCTGCTGCTGCTGCTGCTGCTGTTGTTGTACCATGCTGGCTCCGCCCCCCACCTTCCCCTTGGACTTGTAGTCGGCCACGTCCTGCGGCACACCGGAGAGAGAAGTGGCCCCGGCGTCAGTCAATCCAATCATGCGACACATTTGGGGAATCCGACAGAGATAACAATTACACCTCAAGTGACGTTTCACACGAGCCGTGTCGCATGCCTCGTCGTGGAGTGATAGCCAACCGGCAGTTAACGAGCTACCTTCTGGTACTTGTCCTTGAGTTTGTTGGCCTTCTGCAGGTATGGCTGTTTGTTGGCGTCTGTCAGGTTGTTCCACATCTCCCCGAGTTTCTTGGCCACGTCTCCGATGCCGAGACTTGGATTCACCGCCTTGATCTTTGGCCGGTGATCCGCGCAGAAGATGAAGAAGCCAGAGCTGAAAATGGACACACACAGAAAGTGGCATCAACAGAATGAAGATAGAATGTAAAATGATGACCAAGTAGTATTTATGAGAATACACATGTCCCTACGGTGGTCTCTTGGGCGCGTTGGGGTCTTTCTTCTGCCCCTTCTTTCTGCCAGGGGCATAATGCTGCATCTCCTGGTCGAACCGGACCTTGTCCTGTCGGGCCAAGTCCTCAAACTTCCCCTTTTCTTTACTAGAAATTGTCTAGAGGTGAGTGTGGAAAAGGATACAAAGACGACACAAGATACAGTTAACGGTTAATAGTCTCGGTGCTGGTTACGGTGAAACGAGGCCCATTGTGTAATGAACCGGTGATGTGTTAGTGCTTGCCAAGGCATTCGTAGTGCCTCACCTTCCATCTCTCTGAACACTTTTTGGAGAACATTGTGAAGTTCACGGGAACCTCAGGACTTTTCTTCTCGTGCTCTTCACGGCATGTCTTGATGAAGTAAGCGTAGGCTGACATTTTGCCCTTAGGCTTCCTGGGGTCCCCCTATAGATGGGGGATTTGTTCATGTTTAAGTAGAGCACTTTACTGGTTCTTGCCTCAGGTCCAGCACCTGACAAAATACAACACTGAAAACAGAAGGTTTTGAGTCAGAAGTTCTACGTTTTACTGTTTTCGCTGTCTTATATTTACCACGCAGTCTAAATGATGACACATGTTTTGCGGTGCACTTGCATGCTTGACACACAAAAACACGGCATGTGTGCCAAGAGTGACTCTAGTATCCAATTGCTACCCGGCAAGTTCATCTTGTGAGACTGGAATCACAATGGTTTCAAAAATGAGTGGATAAATCTAACCAACCTTCGCCATTCTGCTTGGTAGGATGACGAGATATCGTTGCTCCTGTGTGGTTATGGTCCAAAATCTAGAACAGAGAAGATGTGCAAGCCATATTGGTAGTGTCTATAATGGGTAAATATACTATAATGGGTAAGTATTTGGGGGAAAAAAGAGGAAGTGCCTCGCTTTGAAGCAAATGCGTTTTTTATATACTTTTTTTTCTTGATTTAACTCGTTATTACATCTATTTAATATGACAAAAACAAAACAAAAAAACATTGGTTGAATTCACAGCCAACACGGTATTAATACAAATTGTGTAAAATAATGTACAAAACAAATACAACAAAACAGTCTTAATCGTCACATTTGATGTCCTATAGTTGCAACGCGGGCCGCGTTCATCCCAGTAAATGGAGCGGGGCTTGATTCACAGGCGTCACTATCGAATAAAAACGACTGTCAACCACGCGAATTATTCATCTTCCATTTTGAGAAACGCGTGTCTCATGTGAGAAACTACCGCTTATTTTTGTACATCTTGACTTTTGCTGTACCATTTCCACGCCATGTCATTGTTTTGTTGCGTTTTTACCGACTGTCCGCCCAGCATTATTATTGGTATCAGTGGTAGTAGTAGTAGTGCGATAGAGGCGACGGGCTTCGCCTCAAAGCAGAGTCGCCCATTGAATAAAATGGCTTCTGGAGAGGAGCGGAGTGGAGAGCACAGCTGTCGGCTGTTTAAAACGCAACAAAGCGCAACCCGCCCCTTCTGCTCTCACTTGCACTATTTTCACAAACAACGCCGATAAACACTCCACACATAATCAGATTTATGAGAGGAAATATGCATCACTATAAGCATTTCAACGGCGTGCGTTATGCCTTCGTATGTGCGGTGTTATTTCAGTGTTTCTAAAGTTATCCCTCTCTCGGTCGCTTGGCGCAGTGCTGCCAGTAACAAAGACGACCGCCAGCCATTTCTAAGGCGAGCTCTGCTCTGAGCGAATGTACAAAGTTGCAAAACACAGAATGGGTGTCGCGGAAAGAAATGCATTCACACATTTATGAGGAGATAAACCGATATGTAAAAAAACGAAAAACGTTTATCCCCGCATGTAGTAAATGTGGACTTTGGTGTCCACAGCTCCTGTGTATGTGCAGCAGCTCCTCGTCAATGGATTAAACCGCCAGCCATTTTAATGTAGCGTACAAGGTGAACGACGTGCCAGTAGCGTTTTCCCCCATTATAATTTTAATTAACACTTTATTGTATACGAAAAAAATCATGAATATTAGTTTCGGGATGAAGGCCCATAATGTCATACAAAATCTAATAGAAATCGTAATCTGTGTAAAATAACATTGATGAGCTCAGTCATCATGGCTCAACCAAGACACATTAATAACATTAATAGCATTAATAACGTTGATAGCAATTACCAAGGTTTAGCTCTTATTTTGGTTTACCGTCTCAACGCAGACCTCCCCTTTAATGTGTTTTTGTAGGCTATATATATTTTTCTCACACAACATGGCGATCTGATTTTAAAATAACATGTTTCCCAGATATTTCCATGAATGGGAGATATCCCGTCTTCGTGTGAAATATGCAACACGTTATTACCCCGCTACGAAGCATAAATAAACTATTCGATTAAAAAACAGTTAAAATGACACTGTAAGATTGACAAAATAGGCCCTAATTCCATTACATCATATAATGTACATATTGAAGTTAACGCGTCCATAATCTTCCAATCCATCAATAATTACGGAATTGTTTCGCATGATCCACAAAAACATAAAAGTGAGAGGAAATGCAGTGTGTGGCTCCCGGGCTTACCTGGGCTGTGCAGACCGAGCCTGGAGCCTCCTGTATGTGTTGCTTCAGTCCGTCTGCTCCACTGTCCTCCTCTCTCCCAGAAACCCCACCGCACTGTGCAGTACAGCCATCGCGCTAGCTCCACACGAGAACAGCCTGATTGGACAAGAGCCCCCCCGCGTTTCAAAACAGCCTCCACTGCAGCCCATTGGCTCGTCGCCTCGCTGACGCCGTGGCCCGGGATTTGCGGAGATGCGTGCGTCGCGTAAACATCCGAACACGGGAAAACATCCCGCCAAGCTACCACAGTGTAGCACGCATTATTACTCCATCGTACATGGTTTTTATATCACCTATAGCTCACATAGATCTACGGCTGTTGCACACACCACTTCATGGACAATGTGTTTATTGAAACAAATAGAAGGGTCCAGATTTAGGAAAAATGGGACACTTGGTTTTGTAGCATTTTTTAATTATACGTTAACTACACATCCGTATTGCTTTTTACAAATGCATCTAGCTACATTGTTTGGAGATGAACGAAATGTATTATAATGAAAGTTCTTCAACTGTTATCAATATTGAATACACAAAATAATCAACAGACAATCTTCATCAGTTAAATATTCTTGAGTAAATCTTCGGACTATCTAAATGACACGTGAGAAACCACTCTGGGGGGTGTCCCGTTATATTATATGTAGCCTACTATAGTCTACTACAGCTTTAATAGTATATCTACTTCTACTACAGGTTTAATAGACAACCCTTTCAACGCAGGAGAGGGATGTAAACAGCCTGTTCAAGAGGCAGAACCCCTGCAGAGCAGCTGGGCCAGACTCTGTCTCTCCCTCCTCCCTGAAGAACTGTGTTCACGGACATCTTCAACACCTCACTGGAGACACGGAGCCTGCTTTAAAACCTCCACCGTCATCCCCGTCCCCAAAAAGCCAAAGATCACAGGATCTAATGACTACAGACCTGTAGCCCTGATCTCCAGTGGTAATGAAGTCATTTGAACAGCTTGACGACCAGACCTTTGCTGTTCGAGCCCCCAGACTGTGGAACTCTACCTATTGAAATTAGACAGGCAGGATCGTGAGCAAGTCCCTTCTTAAAACGCTTTTTACAGGAAGGCATTGTTGAATTCTTAAATGTTCTCCTCTGTGTTTTAGTGCTGTTTGCTCCCTTTGTTGTTTTTATTGCCATCTTTGTTAGTAACATGATGTAAACCTTGTTTAGAAAAGCGCTTTATGAATATAGTTCATTATTTTTATTGTGCTGTCCCACCTCAAAGCCTGACCCACTCCCGGACCCCCTGCAGTTTGCCTACAGAGCCAACAGGTCTGTAGACGATGCGACCAACATGGCCCTCCACTTCATCCCCCAGCGCCTTACTCCTCAGGAACCTATGCACGGATCCTGTTTCTGGAGCTCTGCTTTCAACACAAACATCTGAGCTCTGCTGCAGGACACGCTCTTCCAGCTGAGCCTGCCTGGCTCCGCCTGCAGGTGGATCACAGACCTCCTGTCCAGGAAGCAGCATGTGAAGCTGGGAAGACATGTCTCTGACTCTCGGATCATCAGGTTCCCCTCAAGGCTGCGTCCTTTCCCCTCGACCCTTCGCCCCTGTACACGAACACCTGCGCATCCGGTCATCGGTCTGACAAGCTCCTGAAGTTTGCAGACAACACCGCCCTCATTGGGTGGTGGGAGATTGACCATCTGCGGACCTGGTACGGTCAGAACAACTGGGAGACATGCTTAATGCTCTCAAGAGAGTGGAGATGGTAGGAGACCATCACCCCAATCACCCTGTGTGACTCCCCAGTTGACATTATAGAGTCCTTTTGTTTCCTGGGCACCACAAAAGCACATTCCTGGTTTGCAAGTCAATAAAGCTGTTTCTGATTTCTGATAGTATGTGCACTATATGCGACTACAGGTTGAATATTTTATACATATATAGGTTTCATATGTAGGCCTACTCACTACTCAGTGGAGGAAAGTACATTTACTCACGTACTACAAAAGTATTTCTCCAGTGTAGTATTACAATTTTTTTTACGAGATCCTTCTTCCACCACTGTATTCTAGGTATTGTGTACTAGTATTGTGGTTTACTAATATGTATCTTATATGTAGACTAAGGAATAAACCACTCTGGGGTGTCCCGTTATATGCTCATTAGCCTATGTTTAATTACATTATTGTCGAAATTAGATGGTCAAATTGTCAATTGAACAATTGTATCTAATTTTGAGGAGAGAAGACAAATACAAATACAACTGGGAGCTCAGCACACAACACGTCCATACTAATAAATATAAAGCGAAGGCCGACCACCTGGCTCATTAAACTGACTGATCTTAAAGAGCGAAATCTAAAACAGACGAAACAATCTTCATAATCCGTAGGTCCTTCTGCCCCTCTGATCGTTGGGAACTGGCAATGTAGCGCCCCCTGTTGGCTGCCTGTGAACTAGCAGTGTAGCGCCCTCTGTTGGCTGCCTGGAGGACTCCACACTGCCAGAGTGTGTTGTGTGTGTGTGTGTAAAAACGATATATTGTATGATATAAAAATATATATTGTACACACACACGACATATATATATATATAGAAATAAATAAATACATATATATATATTCACTAAACCTGTGCTGTTTAGTTCCACTTATCTAACAGCAGCCGGTGGATGCAAGCCAATCAGATGGAGCGAGCATCAGGAGGAAGCTGTTGGAGGAGGGCGGAAGCATCAGCAGCCCTAAATGCAATGGCATCCCGGACACAGACTCCAGTCCCCGGGTTATTATTTTGACTGCGAACCGTCGCTAACATCGCGTAGCAAACAAAGAAGCCTCTCGGTTTTCAGTAAACCCATGAAGGGATTGTTGCTCTTCTGGCTAAAATGGAAAAACCCCCCGGAGCGTCATCAGACGGTCCAGCGAAGACGGGAGGGATCTCTTCCCCGATAAGAAACCCCAGGAAACTGTCGACCAGTGGAGCCCGACAGCCGAGCGGAGACACTCTGGACAGGTGAACACTGATGGATGTGCTGTCTGCTGTCACACAGAAAGCGAATGCATCGCAGTATGTACGCGGACATAAACGTGGAGTGCCGTTCATCAGCACCACGCTGGGTTAGATGGGTATATATAGACACGAGTGATTTGTGTTTTGGTTGCATTCATCATTTTAGAGTTTCGGGCGATTCGCAAACCCCGCCAAACAGTAGTTCACAGTCGTTTAGAAACGTAAACATAGACAATGAGCACTGAAACGACTTCCGCATTGCTGCGCGCTATAAACGTGAGCGTACGACGGGTGCCACGATACTAGACGTGTCACGTGACGTGGGCTTAAGATGTAAAGCTCCGTTACTTTTGTACCGGAGCTTAGCGATACTGATATCAATACGTTAAAAACAAGTATTGTGCAGTCCTATAGGACTTTTAAAAACAGTAATATTTGAAGAAATATTTTCAGAATGTTCCTTTTGTGTGGCAGTATTTCATGTGTTTGACCCGGTTGACCTTTGATGTCATGTTTAGCACCACTTGTGTTTAGGCCTCTTGTTCCTTTCCTAAATACAAAAAATAAACATAGAAAAGATGTACAAAATATATAGGTTTATGTTTTCAAATCACTATCTCTCCATTTTGTTTCTGGTGAAAGCCTAAACTAACTATCTAATGACTAACTATAATGTCCTTGTCGCTGCAGTCCACCAGGCTCTCATGTAGAGTGGTGCAAACAGATCATTGCCGCTACAATCTCCAGTCAAATCTCAGTCTCAGACACGACTGCCAGAGAGAGCAAGGTAGGCTTATAAATGTCTCTTTTTTGTGTGACTGCTTTGGTATTTTCATTCACAAAGTATCTGATCACAAGGCACTGAAATGAGAAGTTCTGATAAAGATGTGACCGTACGTTGGGACCCAGTTGCCCCATAGACGCAGTGTTAATGATGACACACAAAAGCTTGCTTGCCGTGGGTCTTAGCAAGTAGTACGATCACACCAGACCCAAAGTGAGCCAAAGCCAGATAGTTTTGAGTGGCTTTTTCCCAGCGTGAGTGGACACTAAATGCTTGCCGATAATGA
Organism: Malacocephalus occidentalis; assembly: GCA_900312585.1. Taxonomy (NCBI): domain Eukaryota; kingdom Metazoa; phylum Chordata; class Actinopteri; order Gadiformes; family Macrouridae; genus Malacocephalus; species Malacocephalus occidentalis. The sequence continues at coordinate 5,162 of OMOU01065119.1, read as the reverse complement.
TCATTGTCTGTGTTTATGGTGGTTGGATCTGCAGGTTTACAAGAGACCTAATCTGAGGGTAAGAGTTATCCAGAAAGCACTTCTTGTTCGTACTTTCTTTCTATAATGTCTTGGCTATAAGAAGGCCTTATAGCTAACATTGGCTAGCAGAGATGCCACTCGTGCTCACAAGCTTGCAAGCAAAACAGCTTCTACTAGAGCTGTGGTGAGGCTGAATTCACACTTCTGCAAACCCTGTGTTTGACACTCAGAAACTCCGGAAAGACGGACATGCACACATGCATACAGTACATACATGAATATATATACACATGATGTTGATTGTTGCAGTACCAATATAGCTATTGTTGTATACACCGAAGCCTTCAAATAAATGTTTGGTGTAATTGAACGCAACCTTCCTCAGCTTCTCTCATGGTTGGGGTGCACAGATTAAGACCACATGCCAAGACTTTTACTTCCTGGGTTCACACGTTGCTAGCGGCAACACATGCTTGCTGCTTCCTCAGTCCAGTGTTGCTGCTGCTAATTCAATAACTCTCTCCTCCTTCCTTCTTTTGTTTATGATGGATTTGATTTCCCATCTCTTTTGATTTCTTACCTATTATTATTATTATATGACCATTTCTCTCCTCTTTGCCTGTAACTTTCTACGCATCCCTTAACTGCACAAGGACTCTGAAGAAGGCAATCACGATGATTTAGAGGTTAATATCTTGGCTCTTTCTTTCTTTCTCTTCCTTTTTTTCCCAAAAAATATTAGCTGTATTTATTTTATTTTAGAAAAATGACACCTTCTATTTCATTCTAAGGAAGTTAAGCAAGTTAAGCCTGATTTCTCCTCGCCTATACCACATTACCAGTTATTATTAACTTAACAAATCATGTTTTATTAACCCCCCTACAGACAAAGTTCTGTGAATGAATGTAATAGGAACACTGCCATAGTCTGCCTCTGCCCCTCTCAAGTGGTTTATGTTTGGACCCCTTTGCACCCCCTGCTGGACGTTATTATTTGTCACCTGCCAGCTGGGCTTCATTATTCATCACCTGTCTTTGTTGTGTTCTGTCTCCGCTCCCCCACTTGTCATCGTTTGTCTCCTCCCTGGTGTGTTCCCAGTGTGTTTGATTTGTGTTTGTTAGTTCTCGTCTTAGTTGATCTGTTTATCTTTCTGCTCTGTTATTATTGTCACCCTTCACATGGTCTTGTCTGTCGGCCATCGTGTTTCAGTCACTTTGCTCGCTAGTCTCCCTGTCCCAACCCTATGTTCGTTGTCAGATCCTTATTGTTATTTTTCGTGTGAGTATGTTGCCAGTTCCTGTTCCTGGCTGCACAAGTGTTTTTTTTAATTCAATAATGTAAGTTCCTCCGCTGCCTGCGATTGGGTCCCTCCCCACCTACCTCGCCTACCACACCGTGAGAGACACGTTGTTGCAAGTGCACAAGCTAAAATCGAATCACTTTTATTATTGTTTGTTTAGTTTCCCTTTGTAGGCAATCAATTACTTGCGTTGCGATACATTTGTTGGGTCACAGGGCCCCCCGTAATGTAAGATAGCACCAACTCTAAGAGTCCTCCATCAGCAATGTGTCACAGCACACAGTTTAGCCATGTTGCCGTGTTTTGTTCTGACAGCTCTTTGTTTGTGCAGAAGCTTCAGCCGTCGAATGATCGCTCTGTCCAGGCTCGGGTGGATGAGGTTGCCTTGGTGCCCGGGGAGACCATCAGGCTCATCGGTGAGGCGTCCGTCTGTCCTGCCCCCTCTTCAACGTACCGCGCCCGCTCTCATCCAGACAGGGTTGATGGCTTGATTTTAAAGTGCCACACCTGTATATCAATAAAGCAAAAAAGTGCTGTTTGTTTTCGATCTTTATAATAAGAAGTCCACATTTGTTTAGTCATAATAAAAACGTAACGTTTGTATTATATCTTTACAACATAGAAAGGCTACAGTATTCAAAATAATACCACACACTCTGTCAAAACTTGCTGTGTGTGTGTGTGTGTGTGTGTCTTCACAGCTAAAGATGTCACGTATATATGTCCGTTCAGCGGCTTGATAACGGGGACCTTGACAGTCACAGACTACAAGCTGTACTTCAATAGCTTGGAGAGGGTACATGACATCTTCATCATCTTCATCATATGTCATTCAACGCACATCTTGCTGACCAGTACATTGCATTTACATTTAGAGCATTCCGAAGACGCTTTTATCCAAAGTGACTTACAAAGAGTACATTTGTTGAAGGAGGCAGCAATATATCACTGTGGTACATAGAGATAACTATAGAGCAGGTTTCAAGCATTCAGAGTTGTTTCATAATTGCTGGGTTGCCTGCACAATAGCTGGGATAAGAGCAGAAGGGTCATTCATGAGTACATTCCGAACATCTAAGAACATAGAATATGCTACTATATGCTAAGTACTTTTCATAATGCCTTTTATTAATAATAATAATAATAAGATGTACAAACACGCAAATTAGTGCTGGGGTTCGTAGAGGCAAGACAGGGGGTTATGCAGAGTCCAGCTGAACTCTGAACAGGTGGGCCTTGAGTCCCTTGCAGTACATTGACATTATTAACTTACTAAGTAAGTTGTTTTCATCCATGTTTAGAATGTCGATATTGGTCGTGCGTCCATGACGTTGTTGAACTGAAGGGTCATTGCTCGGGAACAATGACCTTCTCTCATCTCCGTGCCCTCTGTCTACATGTGCTCCAGTTCTTTCTCGATGTAAACCTGGGAGCGATAAGCCGCCTGGAGAGCATCAATGTGCAGAGCCACGGGGAAAACAGCAGAGGACTGGAGCTGGTCTGTAAGGTATGGAGGGCTTCCTCAAGGGACCTCAAGGGACGGGATAAATAAAAAATGCATCCATTAATTATAGTGTTATTATATTTTTGTTATATTATGGTTTACATATTTTCTTTTTATTTATTTTGTATGAATCCTTCCAAAAATGTGTCTTCAATATTATATTTAATAACTATGTTTTCAATGTTGTGTAATGATGATTTCTCTTTATTTCCTGATCTCTTAGGACATGAGGAGTCTCAGGTTCGCCTACAAAAAGGAAGAAAAACAACCAGAGATGGTAGATTTGTTGGCCAAGTATGCGTTTCCACTCTGCAAGGGCCTGGTGAGAGGCTTCAGAACGACCGATTCATCCACACATTTAGATTCAGAGTTTCTGTGCAATTGTGTTTAAATATGACCCCCCCCCCCCCCCTCTGGTATTGCAGGCTCTGTTTGCGTTCCTGTACAAGGAAGAGTTTCCTGCGGATGGATGGAAAGTTTATGACCCCATGGTGGAGTACAAAAGACAGGTCAGCGCGATGTCACCTTGTTTGTGTCACAAGTAGACGTGGCTGATGGTGAAGCGTTTTACTATGCAGCATTGGCATGCAGCAAATAATAATCACAAGATGTTTGTCTGCAGGGTCTCCCCAACGAGAGCTGGACGTTCAGCAAGGTGAACAGCAGCTATGACCTGTGTGACACGTATCCATCTCTCCTGGTCATCCCCACCAGCATCCCCGATGAAGACCTCAGGCGGGTGGCTCACTTCAGAGCTAAGCACCGTATCCCGGTGGGTCATGTCATCACACTGTTGTGGTCCTCAAGAGCTCTGAGGAAACCTCTTCACGATGCAGTCCTATAGAGCTCTCACTAAAACACTCGATGATGCAATCCTATAGAGCTCTCACTAAACCCCTTCACGATGGAGTTCTGAAGACCTCCCAATATGACGCAGGTGCTGTCGTGGATCCACCCTGAGTCCCAGGCCACCATTGTGCGCAGCGGTCAGCCGATGGTCGGACCTTCGGACCGCCGATGCAAAGAGGACGAACGCTTCCTTCAAACCGTCATGGACGCCAACGCTCAGTCCCATAAGCTCGTCATTTTCGACGCGCGCCAAAGTAGCGTCGCAGACACAAACAAGGTAGTCGAGTTCAGATAAAGGCGTCATTCAATTGTTGAGCAAATGAGCCAAAAGTGGATTTGTTGTTTCCTTGACTTACCCTAACCGAATATTAAATGGACCAAATGGAAGAAGTTTTGGCTACTTTAGAGATGTTTTGAAATATGTAGAGGTCAGCATGACAAGAGGAAAATGTGTGTGATTGGTCAGAAAAGCGGGCATGATTGATTGTGTTTGGATTTAATAATTTCCATAACTAATGGAACGTTTAGCTACCAAGTGATACTACATTTATTATGAAATGTATTTAGTATTATTATAAAAGTTCTTACGTCTGAAGGGACTCTATTGTATCCACTATCCCCCTCTAAACCTTTTCTCTGACCCCCACACTTGCTGTGCTCTGCCGTGTCTCCTGATTTCTCCCACACCAAATGTTCTGACTAGGCCAAAGATGGCGGATACGAGAGCGAGAGCTTCTACCCCAATGTGGAGCTGAGCTTCCTGGAGATCCCCAACATCCACGTGATGCGGGAATCCCTGAGGAAGCTCAAAGAGGTGGTCTACCCCACCATCGACGAGCCCACCTGGCACTCGTCCGTTCACCAAACCCACTGGCTGGAGTACATCCAGGTGAGGACTACTTGATCGACGCTGTTCCATGATTCAAAGGCTCCTATTTTACCACCAGGTGTGAGTGTGTGCCATTCCAAGCGGTTTCAGAATCTCCCCCTTATGACATCACACATGGCAGTGTCTGGCTGGGAGGCCGAACATGTTTTAGATTGAAATGCACTCTAAAACACATAAGGTCAGACGCTAACTTTAAGGCTACGGAGGTCTGGCTTTACTTCCCCCGCTGTGGCAGTGTAGAGAAATGTCATGTTATTTCTCGTGTTTTTAACCAAGCCTCGCTTTCTGAGGCTGGGCTGGGCTTGAAGAGAGCAGGGAGAGGCGCGGAGGTGTTCTTTTCAAGCTCGCTAAATGTAGACTTGGCTAGCTTGAAAACGTACATATTTTACCTTTCATTTGTGCGTCACTTTTGTATTCATGAGCCAGTCAGGGGGAATGGGTGGGGTAGGTCAAATAATATGTTGGAAGTTCTCCATTGTCGTGGGATTTTGTGAGGGAAAAAAAAAACGATTCAATGAAACCAATCGGAAAAAAAAGAAAACGATCCAAAAACTCCCATAACTGCCCTCCCCATCGCCCGCCCTTAATCCCCCCCCCC
>OMOU01065112.1:0-15912 GCA_900312585.1 Malacocephalus occidentalis | reverse complement strand
GTCGAGCGAGAACCCATGAAAAGATGCTGTGATATACATATTGAAAAAAGAAATATATGCATTATACATACACATATTATTTTTGTCAATCTGACAATCCGATACCACAAGTTCCCAAGACTAGTATCCTAGATTCAAATATTATAACAGAGCCGGCCACCGCAGTTCAGGGTGGAATATGGATGTGCACATGCGTGTTAGAACGATGCTTTAACGTACACGCAAAGGAATGCTTTCTGAATGTGGAGATGGAGACGAAGGTGATGCTGATGGACTTCAGGGATATTGAGCCGGCAGAATGCATGTGACTGATGTGCAAAAGGAAGCAACGGTGGCTGTGGGGTTAAATGGTTCCAAACCACAGCAAATGTCAAGTCCAGTGAGGTTTATACTCTTAAGGTGGGCCAGTTATTCTCATTTCCTGTTCATCCATTTTGGTTCCTTTTTCTTCTGCGTAATCTCCGTGCTGAAACACTCCCTGAGAATGACCCCTTATCGCTCCCGAGACAAAAGCACATCGTGGTGTTCAGTGTCAGTGTAACAAATAACATTTAGCGCATTTACGGCCGACGTAAGCAAATCCTGAAAGGTGTTAGTTGAGGCCGTTTATTCACGTGCAGTTGGTTTAAAATATCCGGTTATTTTGTTATTTTTTGAACACCCCGTTAGGCCCCGATAGCCCATTGAGCAAAAGATCTGTACATAAAGTTAAACCAGTGCTTTTACAGGTCTCGTGTACAGTACGTAGGAAAGCATACGTTTGGGATTCATCGACGACTCGATTGATCCCGCCCAAAGCTCGATACAAATACTTCAAAGACTACGTACTTTGTAAATGACTGCTGAGAGCTGTACTCGTTTCCACAAACCGGGTGCATGCGTAAATAGCATTCTCTGTTCCTCCGTTTCTTTCATTTCTGTGTTTTGTTGAACGCACGGTTTATATTAGCTCCCTTGTTCTTGGCATCTATACTGACTTAGGATTGGGCAGACATATTCTTTGAGTCGCATGAGTATTTTCACTAAAAGCGCTTCAGTGGGGGATATATTGTCTACTGTATCGGCCCACTTGGCTGTGTTTTTGTTTTTGTTTGTTCTTCCACGTTTTGAACCCGTCTCGCCGTGCCTGTTGAATTGCCGCCTTGAGTTGCCTAAATACAACACTTCCTCTGAGAAAGCCTCCCGACTTCCTTTCCTTGCGATCCACCCCGTAGACGAGCCTGTTTGTGTACGTCTGTTCAGAAGTGTGACCTGCGTGTGCCGTGTTGCCATATTCATGTGTTTCCAGCTCATGTGTTTTTTTGTTTTTTTTGTTAGCCTGCTAGTTTAGCTGACTGAAAAGAAAACAATCATTTGGTGAAAACTGACAGAGGTCTGTTCCTAGACCTCCTATATCTGTGTGTGTGTGTGTGTGTGTGTGTGTGTGTGAGAGAGATTTTGCCATATATACGTATATTATGTCTGCTACTGTACTGTGTTCTACTGCTTGTTAAAATTCACGTTAATACCATTTCTATATGAATATAATAATCAAACCATGCCAATGTCTTGTCATTAATTTAGCTTTTCCATTCTGCAGATGTCGTTCCACCGCTATGCTTGGCTATTCAAACTTTGTGCGCTATGTCATCTGCTCTCAGTGAAATTATGCCATCCTATACGTACATTACTTTTGCAGTTCACGGGAAACTAAGGAGGGATTTTCCAGCTGGCTTATTGGACGGAAACAAAAAATACCCCACCAGATACGTGGATGATCTTGGATGTTTAAAGGAGAACATTGCCTGGGGTCTCAGCAGTGGGAACCTCCTCCAAGTGTCCAGAAATGTCCTGATGTGCAGCCAGCAAGGCTGTCTCTGGTCAGGCGGTCGGTATGAATTGCCAGAAGTTGTTTCCTAATCATCTGCAGGTCTGTTGGTACATGTGTTTTTCGACTTTATTATTATTAGCTGAGCGTTTGGTACTTAACTTTCTACTGACTACTGGTCTTTGTAGTAATATGAATACTACTTCTACTAGTTATCTGCTACTACTAGGCCTAGGTTCAAACGCTCACTTTAGTAAGTCTAAACGACTTTTGTTTCAACTGAGCAACTGGTTTAGTGGTTTTTACTATGAGAGTTTCTCCATTCAGACACTAGTAGAGTTATGTTGCCTTCTAGTGGTAAGGATATTATTTAGGTACGCATGCCTTTATTTGTGCATTTGCTTTGGTACAAACACGCAAACGGAACTGAAACAAAAAAGCGGTTTATTCACTTTGGTGGCACAAATAGAAAAATAATAGCTTTCTTTCAAGTCAGGCGGGACAGTGGATGTCGTCGGGCTTTTCATTTACATGTACAGCAGAGTTTGACAGTAAAGCGGAGAACACAACGGCGTTAAAGTAGGTCCGTTTACAAGGGTTATTTACACAGAGCGGTGACCTCTTCACAAGATGAAATACGGACCGAGTGCAACGGCGCCACGACAAGGCACCGGCGATCCAAACGCTGACGCTGACATCGTCTACAGCGAAACATTGAGATGTCACTCGTTATCGGTCGTTCTATGAGGGGGCAGAACTTCATCAGAACACGCATGTAAACAATGTATTTCATTCAGACAGTTAAAACACCATCTCACCAGCATCCATTAGAGTATATATAAAACCAAAATAAAGTATAGTAAGAAGAAGAGACACATCGTACTTTCTATTCTAAGAACAGACAGTGGCATTCGTTCTCTATGAAGACTTGTAAGGCCAACTGAACTCAACATGGTCATGACTCAGCGATATAAATATGTTATGAGGGCCACTTTGTTTCATATTTACACACGGGTATGTTGACACAATAACCTTAGTATAGAGGAGAACATCCCAAACATTTTTATTATTTAAAGGGGACGTGTGAGGTGTGATTAGCCGCTGCAATCCATTTCACAATTGCCATGTGACTACCGTCTAGTGACATCACAAGTGGGAATGCCCACCTAGATGTATGCTGACCGGATCGGTTTACCGGTCGGTACAATCCACTGGGCGAGGCTGGTAGACGGATCTAGTAATCAGACATCTCGGTGGACATTCCCACTTGTGATGTCACTAGACGGTAGTCACGTGGCTATTGTGAAACGGCTTGCAATGGTTAACCACGCTCACGCCTGGTGGCAGAATATGTCATTTCATTCATTTAGCGAAGAGAAATCGGGCCGTCGAGTGATTGATGTGTGCTGCTAGTAAACTGTATATATACACCGTCGTCGTTCGCACCGGCTGACCTCTGACCTTGTTTGAACACGGCTTCCAATGTTTCTATTGGTTCCATGGAGACAACGACAACTCACTAGCTAGCTAGCTAGCTGTGGTTAGCGAACCCCGGCACCTCCGGGGCCATGCCCAGGGCCAGGCTGCTCTGGGGCTGCTCCAGGCCCAGCACCGGGAGGCAGGGCCGGGTGAAGCGGTGGCGGAGGCTCCCCAGCAGCTGACCGCTCTGGGCGTTGTAGAAGGAGAGCCGGCCCTGCTGGTAGTCCAGGAGAGCGCCCACGCGACCTGGCGGCTCGCCCACCAGTGCCTCGGACGCAATCCCGTGGTGGAGCAACCGATACCCGCAGCTGAGGAGAGACGAGATGCGGATGACGCTGAGACGCTTGCACACACTGCTAGGTTGCTAGGAGATGTACTGTGCTGTGCTATAATGAGATAAGTGGGATTCAAGATTCAAGACCTTTATTCGTCACATACACATGCAATGAAAAGTGGCGATGCTCAGCGGAGTGTACAACAGAATACCAGAGATAACCTGACTTGTAGGGCTCAGAATCAGAAGATTTATCATTTTTACAATATTTACAGTTAAAATAGACCAGCAGGAATGAGAAATAGATATTTGCTATTAGGCTGACGTACCTGGATGCTGTGGGGCTGCATTGCAAACACCATGACTCGCTGTTTTGCCCCAGTGGGCTGCTCTGATTGGCTGCTGTCGCGTACGCTACCCCCACCCGGTATGCCGCACAGCCAGTCACCACCGTCTCCCAGTAGTACCGCCCCCGGGCGGGCAGTAACTCACCCAGGATGGTTGGGCACCTGTCACACACACAGACACACAGACACACACACACATGCAGGTTTAAGAAAAGGAATCGTAGTGCAAACATACAGAGTGTATTTAGTTCACTGTAGGTCTGTGTATTATCATTACAAGTACAAGAGTGTGTTTCAAGTTTGTACGTTTTTAACTCACTGTAGGTCTGTGGGCTGGGCATCATCGTGATAGGAGTGTGTTTAACTCACTGTGTTTCTGCGGGCTGGGGGATCCCTCCATAGTGAACGGTGGTCTGGTCCTCCGACAGCTCCAGGAGCGGGTGAGCCGAGGCCCTCGACAGACGGAACCTCGTGCCTGAGACGGGGAACACGACACCGCTTTAGAAAGGAAGCGTCGTCCCCGTGGGCCGCCAATGATGTGGAATAAATGACTATAAAGTGTGGAATATGAAGCCCGGGGTGGAGATGGCGACGTGGCCCTGGCAGGTCTGGTACAGTCGTTTGTGTGCTGCTGTGGTGTGTGTTACCCTTGGTGGAGATCAGGGCCGCCTCGCTCTGCTCACTGCCACCGGCCTCGTTCACCGCCTTAATGTAGAACAGGTAGTTCTCCTTGGGCTGCAGGAGAACCGTCTGCTCGGTGCCACGGATACCCGAGATGGACCTGCGTGCAGACCCAAGCGCACAGCACGCAGACGTGTGCAAGCACAGACACACACAAAGGGGCATGCACACACACCGACACACCCACACACACACAGAGACAAAGAACACACCGAATGATTTGATTATATCACAACAAGCTGCCCCTTACATTCGGTCCGATGAAAAAGAGACCATTTTCAGTGTCCTGCTAAATGTGCATTCAAAAATGACATTTCTCTTTGACAATACTCTTTGTAAGGACACATCTAGGCAGAATGAGAATGAGTCTTTCTTTCACAGGATGTGATGTCGGTCGTAGGGGTGGTACCGACCTGAGACCATCCCCCTCCAGCTCGTACTGGCGGCAGTACTCCAGGGTGTAGCTGCAGCCAGGGGACAGCTGATCGGAGGCCCAGCGCAGCGTGGCCGAGCCCCACAGAACGCTGCAGTTCTCTGGGTCGATCGCCGGCACAGAGGGAGCTGCCGGCGGTCAACCAGGTGGGGGGGGGGGAGAGAATGGAGATCAACACATGGTGGTGATGATATTACAGTGCTGCCTATATGGGGAGGGATACATTCAAGTCTCAAATTCAGACGGAATTGGTTGTATTCGGGATTGAAGGCTGAACTTTTGCCCCTTTTACAGTGGAAAGATTGCTGACCCCTTCGTGAATACTAATCATGTTGATCATCGGTATGTTGTGGCATATTTTGTCTGTTGACGAAGATAATTGAATAATAACATCAAGGCCTGTACAAGGACCCTGTGTTATGAATGATGAATATCCAGTACATCAGATAAGATGTACTTGGAGAGGATATGAACCATATATCCAGTTCATCAGACAAGATGTACTTGAAGCGTGCATATGAACTGACCTGTGCCGAACGCTTGTCGCTCACTGGGAAGAGAGCAGCCGGAGTAGTTGACAGCCATCACCCAAACCCGGTAGGTCGTGCTGGGCTTCAGCTCCTCCAGGACACAGTAGCTCTCCTTTACAGTCACACGGTACTCCTCAGACACCGCTGGGGGGATGGGATGGGAGGGGGGGGATAATATTAGAATAATATTAACCACTTATTAATCGAGCGCAAGGTCTGTACAGAGAAATATCAGCTCGAGGTATTTTTGTACAGACTGACCCACAGGGGAGGTCTGTACAAAAAAGACGAGGCAAAACCAACAGCCAGTCCGTCCGTACTCTTGCAGCCTAGCGAGGTATGCAGGAGTTATGCAAGTGTGAAGCGATACCTCCTTGTGGGTCCTCCACGCAGTAGACCTGGAAGCAGTCTATGATGTCTCCAGGGTTGACGTTCCAGTAGACGGTGACGCTGGTGCTGGTGGCCGAGCCTGACTCCTGGGGCTGCAGTGTGGGCTTCAGGGGCACTGGGGTTTAGACCAAGAAGACACCTTTGTTCATATACAGTATGTACGTGTATGCATACACAGATGTGTGTGCGGGGGGGCCTATGGCGCTCACCGGGGATTCCTTTGCGTTGCTTGAGGTGCGCACTGGAGTTGTTGCCCTTGGCGTAGTTCTCAAACACCAGCAGGCCTTTGGGACCCAGCTCCAGCGACATGGTGCTTTTCAAAGCCGCCTTCAACCTGATCACACAAGCCCACAGCATTGGTATGCTGGAACACTCCTGGTGCTGGCATGCATGCAGCGTCTCATGCTGCACTCAATGAAAGCACGTTACCTTTTCTCAATGTCTTCGGGTGACTAATGGAAAAGCACAGTGAAGAGAGATGGATTGGAAATTAGTCATCAATGACTGTCCTCAAGTCAATGGCTGATGATGAGTGTAAGAGCAATACACCTTCTCTGTCTGTCTGTCTGTCTGTCTGTCTCTCTGTCTCTCTGTCTCTCTGTCTCTCTGTGTCTCTGTGTGTGTCTCTCTCTCTCTCAGCGGCATTTGGATCCACTAGCTCACTCACCCGGGCCTCTGTCTCGGCCTCCCGGGCAGTGGTCTCCAGGATGCCCTTGGCCGAGTCGATGTTCTCCTGGGAGGAGACGATCTGGTCGTAGAGCTGCTCCAGTTTGGCCTTCTTGTCCTCTTCCATGCCGAGGGACATGCCATTGTACTGCTCCATCACCAGGGCCAGCGTCTCCTCGTTCTGGCTCCGCATGCTCTCCTCGATCTCAGCACATTGGTCCTGGAGACAGGGAGAGGCGGAGGCAAGCAGGCGCATTGGTGTCAGGGGTCATGCTGTCTGACACACAACCACTACTTTTCTATGCAGATCTAATTTGCGGTAAATCAATCCGTCATTAGACAAAGGGAAGCAGAACACAGTAAGAGAATGAGAGCCATGTATGTATTTGGAGGTTTCAATTCCTGCTTTTATCCTGTGCAGGCTTCATGGGGTGTCATTTTCCACTGCGGTACCTCCACAGAGTTGTACGCCAGTTCCAGCTCGGAGACCAGGTCCTCGATGTTCTCTGATCTCGCCTGCAGCTCAGAGATCCAATCGCTCAGCTTCTCCTGTTACAGAAGAAGAGGAGCTTACAGGCGAACAATCACAGTTCATCCTTTCTTCAAAATGCAAATGAAACACTTGAGTCTGTGTGTGTCTGTGTGTGTGTGTGTGTGTGTGATGGTTGTTCTAAAAGGTTGTTGATGCCAGGGGACTGTGGACATTCCCTAAAAGAGGGGAGTCATATTCCAGAAATCTGAACACTTGAAAGCACCCACCCAGCACACCGGCCCAGCCTACTGAACAGCTCACGACATGGATCTTGGTCATGTTGTGGCTACTCTATCCCTCTCTGCTCCTGGGGTCAACCCTGCTAATCTACTGCAGCAAAGTGTATACGTGTTTATTTGTTAGCTACGTGAGCATTTCAGCGTGTGAGTGTGTATGTGTGTGTGTGTAATAGTATTAGATTAGATATAGATTCAACTTTATTGTCATTGCACAGAGTATGCATATTAGTACAAAGAAATGCAGTGCATGTTGTCAGGCCTGCATGTGTAAATATTTGGAATACAGTATGTGCACAACATGAGATCCACTTTTGTCTGCAAAACTGCAAAGCCATTCCTTCTAGCTGTTTAAAGAAACAACTGAAGAACAGACCGAGTCAGACCGGACCTACTGAGGTCAACACGTAATGTTAACACCATATGTGGTTTTGTTGCTCTTTATGCTGAGATATACCCTGATGTGCCAGATAGTTTTTTTCACAGAACCATCTGAGAAGTCGTCATTGGAAACTGTTTGTGAAAGGGCTGGCATAAAAAAAAAAATCCTTGGCACATGATTGGACGAACCATCCGTTTAAACAACCACTGTTGTTTCCGAAACAAACAGTCGCTTTTCACTGTCATCACACCTAAACCACACCCATGTAGCTGCCAGGAGGTGGTTCAGACACAAACTTGAAGCTTGGCCAGACCGATCTTAAGAGTGAATGTGAACTCGCAAGATCAGACTGGTCTCATGAGTCTAGCTGAGACATGGCATTATACACAGCAAGCCAGAGCATGTTATCTATCAATTACAAGTTACGATTTTAAAGGTACGATGCAATTTCTTTTAAGTTTTAAGTCCGATGGAGAACACACTAAAAATACACACCATGTCTGTTGGAGAGAAACTACGCAAATGGCTGGATGACTCTATACTGACCCAAAGGGACGTCTGGGTAAAACAGAGTATCATCGGATCACATGTCGGCCCCTTCCCTGATGATGTGTCTCTGGGTCTTTTTCACGGATCAAAGTGGTGCATGACATCACAGCAACTCAATGTGCATACCCACGAGCCGATGACAGACTGGCAAATTGCAATCTCATGGCGCGGCCGAGATGGTCTTAGCATGTTCATAAGTATAAGATCATTCAAAAGGGTAATGTGCATTAGGGATGCTAGTCATGTATTTAATATGATTTATTACATATTTCTATCTCAATTATATGTATATTTAAATGAACATAGGCCTATATGCTGCAACAAGATGCAACATGGTATTGCTCAGGATCACTATCAATAAAACAATATTATATCATGACCGTGGTGTAATTTACACTACACATGATAGTTTGATTAATTTTGTTTAAGTTTGTTGATTTGCCATCCAATTATGATAGATTTCCTGTCTTATTATTATTCATATAAATTTTTTCAACTGCACCTTGTGCTTTTTGTAACACGTATGATACCTTGTATTACACTCAGTGTTACTTGTGATACCTTGATGTCTTCGTAGGCTTCGTCCACGGATGCCCGCTCATGGTCCTGGTGCTCTCCAGAGGCACAGGCCTCCTCTGACAACAGACAGCCACAGGCCAGGCAGAACCAGTCCATCCCCTGCAGCTCGGCAGCGGCTCTGGCCTGGCTCTCCTCCTCAGCATCAATGACATCATAATCCGCCTCAATGGGCTCCTCTCCAACGGGCGGAAACTCCAGCTCTCTCTCCTCTATCCTAATCGCCATATCCTGCTTCTCCACCTTAAGCTTCTCTGTGTCCTCAGATTGGAGCAGCTCCTCCTCCTTGCTTATTATCTCATATTCTAGTTCCTCGGCGGTCAGATCCGTCTCTTCAACAACTTCTCTGGGAAATTGGCCCTGAGGGAGGGCATCTTTTGTGGGTTCTTGCACAGGTTGGTCTGCACCATCTTTATACATCTCCGGGATATCTGTGGCTCTGTCTGTCTTTGGCTCAGTGTCTTCCGCGTGCATCTCCATCGTAGTCCTGACCTCTGTTGCAGGGATGACCTCTGTCACATGGATGACCTCTGAGGCAAAGCTAACCTCTATCGCAGGGATGACCTCTGTCACAGAGCTAAATTCTATTGGAGCGATGACCTCTGTCGCAAAGCTGACTTCTATCGCAGGGATGACTTCTGTCGCAGAGCTGACTTCTATCGCAGGGATGACTTCTGTCGCAGAGCTGACTTCTATCGCAGGGATGACCTCTGTCGCAGAGCTGACTTCTATCGCAGGGATGACTTCTGTCGCAGAGCTGACTTCTATCGCAGGGATGACCTCTGTCGCAAAGCTGACTTCTATCGCAGGGATGACCTCTGTTGCAAAGCTGACTTCTATCGGAGGGATAACCTCTGTCACAGGGATGACCTCTGTTGCAGAGCTGACTTCTATCGCAGGGATGACCTCTGTCGCAGAGGTGACTTCTATCGCAGGGATGACTTCTGTCGCAGGGATGACTTCTGTCACAGAGCTGACCTCTGTCTCAGGGATGACCTTTGTCACTGTTGCAGGGATGGCCTCTGGTGCAGGGATGTCCTGCTCTCCTTGTAGTCCAGACAGGTCCTCTAGGGGGGTAAAGCTCCGGAGGCGAGAGAACATTCCACCCTCTTCCTCCAAATCCTCATCTTTCTCTTCTTCTGTGTCAGCCTCCACTACATCCACAAGGGGTGAAGGTGATTGCCTAACCAAGACTTCTACAGGTAGTACTTTCTCTTCCAAGACGTGATCTGGTTGTGTTTCTGGTTCAGCGTGTGTCAATATAGGTTCAGCTTGTGGCTGAGGAGATGCTGGGCAGGCGGCTAGATTGGGCAGGTCATCACATGTCTTCCCAGTTTCAGTCAGACCTTCAGCATCACTCTTCTTAACCCTCTGTGACAAGCGACCTATCTCTATGTCCACCTCTACAGTTCTCCCCTTGGGGACAAGGACGACAAAGTCATCACCCACATTCACTGTGCCATGGGTGATGACGGAAGATATTTGAGTGGTATCTACTTCTGCAGGCAGCTCTTTTTTGTCGAGTTCTTTCATGATTACCGACTCCTCTTTCGACTCAGGTTGAGTCTGATTGATGGCAGAAATTTCAACCTCACTTTGTTCTACCTCTGTTTCAATTTCAGTTTTAACGTCTGTCTTGAGTTTAACAGCCATGACTTCAGGACTGTCAGTCCTGTTCTCTTTTGAGTTAGATTCATCCATTTCAATCAAAGCTGAATAAATTTCCCCACTTAATGACTCATCATTAGATTTCTCAGCTTCAACTGTTTCCTGGGTTAAGGCCTCAGGTACTTCCACTTCACCTATCACAACAACTTTGGCTTCTGTGATCTCATTTACTTTGTCTCCTTTCTGAACTGCAGCTACTCTCTCAGGCTCTTCAGTCACACTCTCCTGGATTTTGACAACCACTCCTTCAGATTTATCTGGAATCTCTTTGTTTTCAGGAGGGACTTGAGTTATGTCCATAATGTCGCTTTTGGCCTCAGATTGAATGACCAAATCGGGTACAATCATCGCAGACGTCTCCTCTTTAGCCTCGACAGCTTCAACTTTGTTACTTGTTTCATGTAGCAGAGATTCTACTTGTGTGTCAGGGCTTGGTACACGGAGTACTTTCTGTGACTCCTCAGTCTTTTTCATCCCTGCTACCTTCATTTCTACCTTTTGGGTCTCAGGGAGACGTTCTGTTTCAGTAATAATCATCTCCTCAATCACCACAGATGTCTCCGTTTCATCAACCTTAATTTGGGTTGCAACTGCCTCTTTCATCTTGTCCACTGTAGCGTGTAGATCTCTCTTGGCAGCATGTTCCTCCTTATTCTCCACCCTGGATTCCTCATTCGTCACCTGCTCCTTATCTTTAACTTCCTCCTTCACTCTTGTCAGACATCCAGTCATTTCAAAGACATTCGGTGACCACAGCTTTCTCCCCCCCTCCCACTCGTTCTCATCCTTCACTGAGTCCGTCTCTGGTTGAGCCTCCTCCATCAGGGCCGTTTCATCTCTCAGGGTGAACATCTCCAGGTATCCGTCCTCCTCCTCCGAGTCTGAGAGACGCCTCCTGAAGATCTTATCCGGGGCCGCGTGCTCAGGTTCGGAGCAGTCGCTACCATCACCAGCCGTCCTCTCCCCGACAACGTCCTCGTACAAATCAGAGTACATGTACGACATGGCCGTGGGCTCATCCAACAAGATCTGGTCGATGATCTTCGGGGGCCCAGGGGAGAGGAAAATGGGGGTGAGGACGGTCTGCTCTCTGCAGAACAACACAGAGCCGTTGTCTTTCAGCGATCTCTGGCTCGCTCTTCTCAGTCTGAGCTTCTCACCAGACTCCAGCTCTTCCTCCTCACTCCTCTGCAGAGTGTCATCTGAGGCCTCATGAGCCCCGTTCCCGTAGAACACCTCATCCAGCTGATCGCCGGCTATCTCGACGTCCTTGACGAAGACGAAGGACTCATCTGATGCGGTGGGGCTGTCTCTGGAGGTCTCCGGTCCGGGCGTCTCCTCGTCGCCCTGTGGTTTTGCTCCAGACACGTTCGCTTCCTGCTGTGACTCTGGAGCCTGTTGACCGGGTACCACCACATCCACCAGGGTGAAGTTCTCAAAGTAATCCATGTCGCAGGTGCTGTTTCTCTTGGCTTTTCCATTCCCAAACGCTGAGTCGGTAGAATCCTGTTCAACAGCCTGTGGAGAGAAATTGACAGTAAATTACAAATCAATTGGGAAGAGAAAGCTTTTGTTATTGTTATGTTATTATTCATAATAATAATAATAATCTGTTTGGTCATTATTGAATACCTCTTTCATCTCTACAATCTCCACCTCTATGGCTTCTGACAGGTCTTGACTTTGTATTTGTAATGAATCTTTTCTGGACTTAATCCCGGGCGTTTTGTCCAGATAAGCCAAGTTCTCCGGAAGCTCGGTGCTCTCCTCCTCATCCACTGTGGGCAGCTTGGATGGAACTCTGATGTTGAGAATCTCATAGCCCTCCGCAATCAAACTGAACAGCTGCTGATCTTTGTCTTTGATTTCCTCTAGGTCCGGTTCCCCTTGTGTCTTCTCCTGCTTGACGTTAGGCACGGACACCTCCGCCATCTCCAGTCTCTCCACCCCTAGAGCCGAGCCCGATCTCGAACTCCCTGGTCTCCTGAGTCGGTCGCTCAACCTGCTGCTCCTTCCTCCAGACCGGATCCTCCTGCGGACGATCTGCTCCTCGTCAAAGACGATGGTGATCTGGCCCTGGGTGCCTGAACCGTCCATGCTGTAGCCCTCGGAGACGGAGCTCGTTTCTGAGGCCCACGGGGTGGAGCAGCGGCTGGATGCAGTCTCCCAAACAATACCGCTGTCCTCACTCTGGACCGTCACCATGGAGAAGGACGGATCGACCATCAGACACTGCAGTTTGGGCTTCACCGTCGGGTCCTGCACTGCTTCCCGGAGGCTGGTTGAGAGCGAGGCGAATGATCAGAGTGGATGTTAGAACAAACAATTCAAATGGTCCACATGGAGTCTTGGAGGCTGACTAAAGAGATAGCAATAGTTTGCAATAGCAAACATCCATGTGGCATCACTGAAACTGATATCAGTATTAAGTGGAAGCTGATTTCCCCATCATATTTCAAGTTTCAGCACATGGTTTCCTTCCACAAAGTTTGAGAGGATACAGTTGTGTGGAATCAAATACAAAATGTATATTGTTATCATAGTACTGTGGTGACTTACTCAATGTTAGTTGGACCATCGTCGGTGATTAAACATCAACTGGTCAGTCCGTCCTACTGACTTTGTACTTCACTATGTGTACGTAGAAATGTGACTCATCACTTGCACGGATCAAGTGAGACTCAAGAGTCAGCGTGTAAGATATGGTGTACAATTACAGGTTAGCAACCTCAGATATTGACCGTTTAAGACAAGCCCTCCCTGGTGAAGGATTTCAACCATTTGCACAAATAACGAATGCCCTTGAAATCAGAACACCTCGAAGGGATGAGCTTAAAGTTCCTCCAAGTGCTTTGCCTCTAAACTGGACAACTGACAGCTGACCAACACAAACAGGCCCACAGAATCCCACAAATGTGAGGTCCTCAAAACAATCAGACACACACACAAACACAGCGCAAAGTACATCTTCGACCCAAATGAACAAGTAATACTTGTCAACAGGAAGTGAGCGCCACAGCATTATAAACCACACAGGCAGACAAAACACCTGTTTCGAAGTTCCTCCACTTCATCTTCGTCATCGTCTCGGTCGACAGCATCGGGAGACTCGCACTGATAGCCCTGCAGGTCTGCCATCTCCGAGTCAAGGCTCTCGCACGCCTCCATTCTAGTACGATCCACCGGCCCTGCCTTGATGCGATATGTTGTTTTGAGGCGGTAATTCAGCGCCCTCCCGATGTTTTCAGACACTTTTGTGCGCGTTTGTGCATGTGCTCTGCCGGGTTTGTGTCATTCCAAGTTTGGGAGCTGCTCGACTGACTCAGCCCGGGACAGAAATAGACCGACTAGGGGAGTGAAAGACTGCTGGAGGAACTAAGTGAAACTAGCGTCAAAGGGGAGCGCAGGAACCGCGCGACAAGAGGCCTCCCTTTCTCTCTCTCTCATGGCCACCCACTCCCAGCAGACAATGCCCATATGCCGGCTTTGTGTTCACTTTGAACAGGGCCTGGGTACAGACGGACAGGATTCCAGGCTTGTGTCTCCACTGCTGACCGAATTGTGTGATGTAACTTTAAGGTCAGAATCCCCCCCAGCTCAGTTAAATATAGGCTGCGACTTGAAACAGTACCCCCCATACTCCTGGTGGCAGCGCTAAACAGGGACAGATGGTGACATGCGTACAGACACACACTTTATCAAGCCTAGCTCTATGTTGACTTGACGCCATCATCTGCGCTATCGATGCTAAATGGGAAACAAACGAAGCTAGCGGCGAAAATGTTAAAAACCTTCCTGTATCTGCAGCATCTGCAGCATGTCTAATGTAGAACTGTTTTACGCTTACGATTATTTTTGTTTGTCTTCTTTAGTTTTTCTTAATGTATTTAGCTTGTGTATTGTGACTTTTTAAAATGGGTACTGTTTATGATACAATGTAATCATAATACAATGGATTATGATTATTAATAATGGCCTGTATACAGTCCATCTTTTCAGCCATTGGTCCAGAAAATGTGTTCGTTTTCATAGAAAATGACCATTTAGGGAAAATTGTATTTATTATTCAGTTGTAACTGATTATGAAAACGACTGATTCGGAAAATGACTGATTCGACGAATAATTCAAATAATATACTGCATATAATAGTAGATACTATTTAAACAAAAGCTTCCATGAGTTTTATTTAGAAGGACAGGCTATAGACCCCTGAGAACAATCAAATATGGTAAATATGGTCATCTGTGTCTTTATTGGGCTTAGCTACCTAATAAATTGACAAGATGCTCTGTTTATTTTATTCTATTATGTAATCAGTATATGTGGAATATCAGTGAACATTGCTTGGCACCAACACCGGCTGTAACATTGTATGGATGATTATCGTAGTAGTAGAAATAATAATAATAATAATAATAATTCATAATAATAACAACACATTGAGCATGAAATATAACAAAAATGTAAGAAAAAGTTAAGACACCTTAAGCGATTTAATCCCTTATTATACACTCAAAATAACTTCTGGTACAAATTGTACAAAAGGGAAAAAAGAAATATCAAAACACATTTGACCAAAATGCAAATCACACCTGCGGCGATATAAAGTCTCCTCTGAAACGGCAACGGTGTTGGTCTGCGAGTCAATTAAGGTGGAGCTCAGCTCAACGGCAAGACCCCCGGTGGTCCGGGGGTCTCTCCTACGGGAGACCACGGCGGAACAGCCAACCGACCAACCGGTATTGAGCAAACCCTCGGAACCGTCTTCGGTTGACAAGACAACCCGTCGAATTTGTAACCGAGAAAGAACTTCGTACACAACTTGATTTAAGAGGAAGGCAAAAAACATCTGTAGAATATATAAATTAATTCAAACCGTGTCGAAACGTTCGACCGTCAGAAATAACTCTCTGTGAACGTTACTCGGCGTAGGGATGCAACGCAACCACAACGTGAAATTATTCCGCGGAGGAGCGGGGGAGTTCATAAGCAGAGCGAACGCTAGAAACATTAGTGCCACAAAAAGGATATGACATCACGAACACCCAGAGGGGAAACCACCACCGCCGCGGCGGCGGCTCCCTGGCGCCGCCGAGAACGATCGCGCGACCAGCCCCCCCGCGGAAACGACCGAATCCACCCGAGAGCGGACACCGAGCTCGCTGCTCGGCGTTAGATCGGCGTGACCTGAGCCCCTGTCTCCGGGGAGAGAAAACTTGGTCCAGAGTAAATCCCCAGTTAAAGTGTGACTGTCTGAACGGCACAAAGAGGTAGCTTTTGAAGTATGTCTGTCGCGGACAAGTCGTATTAATCCCTGGTCGACTCCGTCATGATGATGGCTCTGACCGGGAGCAAGGAGTC
>OMOU01065107.1:0-15963 GCA_900312585.1 Malacocephalus occidentalis | reverse complement strand
ACCACATCAGGCCTTGTGTTGACCTCTCTATTCAAGGATCACTTTCAGGAAATTAGTGTTTTCTTCCCTACCAGGGTCAGCGGTTTACAAACGATGTCATCATGTTTGGATGGTAGGATAGAACAGAACAGAAGACCGGATCGGCTGGCAGCGTTGCTATTTAGGCATCACGGCATCACACAAAAAGAATCATAATATTGTTGTCATGATTTTCTATTGTGGTGATGTCAGGTCAGGATGCAGACAGGATTCTGAGTGACGCCTGTACACGGGTAAAGACATTGGGGGCCCTCATTTACAGCTACCAATGAGGGACCCCAAACCAACCGGGTCTTTAAGCACAGAAGACATGGAGTCAACACCTAGAAACAACAACAACTCACAATTACAATTCACTACTATGCATGATGCGTCACCATCATCACCATTACCATCATCATACAAGCAGAAGTATCAAGATCTATCAGTTACTAGGAGTGGGCTTGTTTTAAAAAAACATCTAAAACAAAGACAGCTCATGCACATTTATTGCAAATATTATCATCTATTATCAGGTATTCACTGCTCATTTCAGATACGTAATTAAGTGAGCACTTTTCAATGCAAGGTAAAGTCATACACCAGTCAGCCTATCCATACTAAATGGTAAAATGGTTGGAAATTGATGGATGAAGAAGTCACTCAGGCTTCGGTGCAAAGTGATACACTAGCGCCATCTAGGGCCGTGTGTGCTTTAGAGCGGGTGAAATGAGGATGTGTTGCTTTCAACAACTCCTAACCACACCAACTAAATAGCTATATTTAATCGAACATCTCGATGTATTTCAGATTTAAGAATAATATTTATTATAGAATAATATCTGTTGTAATAAATTATATTCACAATTATAATCACTCTTCGTCATCCAGGGGATGGGGATAATAGTTAAGTCTATATAGAGGTTTATAGCGCATTCAGGAGTTAGGAGAAATTGAGATGATGACACGTGCAAAAGATGCAACCACATTGATTTAAACATAGCCATACTACGAAATAATAAAATACTACATTATTTATTTTAAAGACACATCCATGTGACAGGCCTGTCATCTGTACTGGTATGCGTACTCTGTGCAATGACAATAAAGTTGAATCTAATCTAATCTAATTTAATCTGATCTGACAGAAACAGAGGAGCATATATTGCTTTCATTTAGTTCTTCCATTTCTAAAGACACTAAAATGTATGTATAGAATTTAAGTTATAGTGAGTTCGTTTTGTTTATTTGTTTTGGTTTGTGTTTTTTATTTTGTCTGTTGGATCCCCTGATTCGTTCCTACTTCTGTTCAGACGGTGGCGGTAACGAACCCAGAAGTTGTGTGTCACCGCCAAAAAAACACCCAAAGAAGAACACGCCGGAAGCGTACTTAACTTCCGATCTAAACATGGCTGCGCCCTGACGAAAGTCATTACCGCGAAGACTCAAACGGTGACGTTTTGTGCAGAATAACACTACAACGGTGCATCGTTAATCATCGTTAAACTCGCACATCACCCTGCCAGGTACTTCTGGGACTATACACTAAATGTGAACCTCGAAACGATGACGTGTTGTGGACAGTGATAGTCGCGTCTCATCCCCGAGACTGAACATCGCACCGTAAATCAACGTGTGTGGATGGTATTTTAATGAATGTTTTTCTCACAGGGTACGCAAGCCGACGCCATGGTTCATTTATGTGAGTGACCTGATTACTGTATATGTCACGACATTGTATGCTGTACGCACTAGGTTGTTTCATGTCTCTTGGAATGGACTTGTATATCCAACCACGAAATGCTCGTCAGTTTGTGTGTGGGTTGTTCAGTGAATTTGCTGTTAACAGAATGAATATGAAAGATATAACAACAAATATCACGTTACCACATGCGGTAGTTATATCTACATGATAACATAGGAATAATTCAGAAACCTGTAAGCTCCTTTCTGTGGTGCGTATAAGGTCGGTGCCAGCCAATACGAGTTGGAAACAAAATTACAAATTCTAGGTGAATTCTTAAGGGAATAAAACGGGTGGTCTCAGCACTCTTTGCATATTACTGTCCTCTACCAAGATGTGATGTCAGTAGAAGACTTGAAGCAAAGGAGAATATGGCCATGCTGATGATGCACATTGAACTGGCTGTAATGTATTAATCACAATTCTTATGGTGTCTATCATCTAAAACTTGTTTAATACATTTGATGCTTGTAGATGGGTTAACCAGTGCTCTTTGCTTAATCAAGCTGACATGCTGGGCAACAGCACAGCTAGGCTTAACGAGGTCAACTTATTTTTAGCTGATTTCCCTCTCTCTCTCTCTCTGCCCTCAGCCTCATCCCTGCTCAAAAAGTACCACAATGGCTATGTGGTCATCCGGCTGGCACTCGCCGGCCACAAGCAGGCCAACAGACCCTTCTACCGTGTGGTGGCGGCGTTCAACAAGCGGGCGCGCGACGGCAAATACATTGAGCAGCTGGGCTCCTACGACCCCCTGCCCAACGTGCACAACGAGAAGCTGGTTAGCTTCAACCTGGATCGCATCAAGTACTGGATGGGCTGTGGCGCACACCCCAGCAAGCCTGTGGCCAAGTTGCTCGGTGCGTGTTTTGCAGGAGTTTCTGTGTTATTGCTCAATGCAAACATTAGGTAATCCCCGTCACGGGGGTATTGACGTCTGCCTGGGATAAAGTGATTTTTCTTCTTTTTTTCTGTTTGTTTGAAAAAGGAGGTGGTCTACTTAAGTATACCCTTCACCCATGGCGGGTGCTTTTTCTTTTTCTCACATGTATTGGCACACATGGCTTTGTCTCCATTTGCTCTGTGTTTATCCCAGCCCAGGCACCTGCGTGTACAGCTCCATGTAACACAGGGTTCACTTTCACTCTTATGAGAGCTCATCCACACCCCAAAGTCTCAAGGAGTGCCAACGCGTGCACAAAATAAACAGGCTTTGTGGCTTTATGGCTTTATTTTAAGTCGTCATAAACTGAACCATCGACAAATAATGTAAAGCCTTATTTATAGTTTAGGACTTTAAGCCTAGTTAATTCCCAAGACAGACTATTTCATATCATATGCACCAGTTTTGCTCGTTTTAGTTCATTTTTGTACAGAAAGACAAGAAGAACAATAAAATAAAGATGTCTCTCGTTTTTCTTGGTCTCCGCAGGCCTGGCAGGGTTCTTCCCCCTGCATCCCATGACGATCACCGAGGCGGAGCGTCTCAAGGCCAAGAACACCAGCCTGGCGCCGGGGGCCGAGGGGGAAGGGGCCCCGGAGGAGCCAACGATGCAGCAGAGCGCATGAGGCCTTGGAGCCAGACGCCTTCTGTCACTCTCTATTCTGGATAGAATGGAGAGTGACAGATGTGAAACATCCAACGCTGAATCTGGGTGACTCATGGACTGTTGACATCCAATGTGGACTATTTTTATTTTATTTTATGTTATCTATGTACATGTATGTTGTGTATTAAACCAATAATGTGTAAAGAATCCGGTTGCCTCTTTTATGTGACTTGATTCAAATAATCTAAAATAATGACATGGATGTCCATCACAACGGTTTCTTGAAAGAATGTTTGCTTAGCAACCCGTTTGTCATTTGAGTTGGATTGTCTCCTGCTTAACTAGCTATGGGTACACCCATAGCGGAACTAATATCAATGTCCTATATACAGGATGTTTATAAGGCCTTGGAAAAAAGATAGTAACATAGCATATGTCAGCAATCACGTGACCCCCCCCATGTTTATTGGCAGAATATAATAATGTGTTCCTTATTGACCTTCTCTCCCTTGTGTTCTCCACCCTCAGGCAACATGCTTGTATGTGCGTCTCCAGAGTAACAGGAGAAACAACTCACGGGAGAGCACAAAGGAATTTAGAAGTGTTTAGAAAACGTGTGGGATTTAGAAAACATCATTTTACAAAAATACAAGAATACTTTTGCAGTGCAGGAAAATGTGTACAAGTAACAGGCAGTTTAAAGAGTTAAGTGACGGCCCTTTTTATATACAGAACAGCGAAATAATCCAATAGGGATATCCAATGTATTACTAGTACCCCTCCACAGGCACCCTTCTTCACCCTCTCAGTTCAATCATTTCCCTTAATTGTGTATCAGACAGAATCATATCACTTATACATAGAAGAGAATAATAGTACTGTGGATGAAGAATGTAGTGGGGAAAGTCCTTAATAATGAAGCACTCAAATATAAGTAGCTTAAGATCAATAAAAGCACTAATGTATGGCAATGGTTTGCTCAGGAAAATATCTTTTTTATATACAGCATAATCCTCTGTGTATTCAAGGAGTTGTCAAATTTCTCCTAATTGGACCAGTTTTTGTTTGGACCATCAGTTACTATATGAATTGCTTGGACATTTTACACTCACATGGGCTTGTCAATATTACAGGACCTGGAAAGTCTGCAAATACCAGAGTTAATATTACACCCATTGATGACTGAAAGTTGCTTTCAGGGGCCATGATGTACCAAAAACTCCTTTCAAAAAATGAATTCACTCCCTAGTGAAGATCATGAGTGTACACATTGCCCTTTATGTACCAAACACTCCTTTCACTCTTGCTAATTGTGTTTGAACTATGCAAGTGGACACTTTTCTGCTTATTTTTCTGCTTTCAAAAGACAACCTTCACCAGCAGCTGTAAACTAAATGAAATAACAAGGAATACACAACTCTTGCATTCTCAATCTCCTATGTCTGCCAGAGGAAGTCAAGTTACATTTATTTTAGAGCAGAACAGAGTTGAAGAAATAGATACTTCAATGTATGAGTTGAAGGGTGTTTTAGAGAATCTCACTTAGCCACCCTGAGCTGTTCAAAGAGTGCTGGTGGAAATAAAGATAGCAGACAGCAGTGGAATTCAGCTGCCCTACGGTCATAAATATTGTTTTATTATTTGTCTTTCTTGCATTAGACACACAGGCACACACCCACCACAAACATGAGGACACACACACACACACACCCAAACCCCAACCCTCATCGCGGCTCCACCGCATCAAAGCCATAGAAAGGTGTGTGAGAGGCAACCTTGGCCCCACGTCACAAGGTCCCGTCAGAAGTGCTCCACATTGTCCGAGGTGTTTACGACTATATCCTCAACTTGATCCCAATCTCAGCCTCACACATGAGCGAGCCTTGATGCCACAAAACCCACACCAAGTCATAGCAACGGCAGAATCATCCAGAGGATATTAGACAAACGGTATACATAGTCTCGCTATTGGAAACTCACCAGCCGACGGAAAATCCGTAAGTATGAAGTGGTTTGCTCTGGGATAGATAGATAGATGGTTGGATATCTAAACAATCTGCCATTTCGTTTGTAAAGCAGATTTCATGAATGTCAATGAGACAAAATGATGGAGCGGATTTCCCCTGGAGTCCTCAACTGGAAGAGACTCTCTCTCACTGTTATTGTCGTCGCCGTGACAATTATTGCAGTTTCTGCATTGCTGGTTTCCTTACTCAGGAAACAAGGTAAGGTTATTCTTTTTAAGTGATGTACTGTGTATTTTTCCGTATGTATGTTAGATATTTCATTTTTGATATGCATATACATTTTTTCATGAAGGGAAAGAGAAAACAGATGAAAGAGAAAAGCAGCGACTACATGCATTCTTGCTGTCATTAGAAGATAATAGTTGGTTTACGTAAGAATGTGTGAATAGGATATTAATACTGACAAAGCACAATTACATAGCCGTTAATATTTAACAATGTTCAGATTCATCATGCAGATTCATCACAAATTTCAACTGCTCAAACAACAGAGTCTACTGCCTCTACAGATGTGACTATGACATCATCAATATCAACTATGACAACGACAGGGTTGGGACCATATACTGATGTAACAACAGGAATGACTTCAATCAACAGTTCTCCAACATCTTCCACACCAGATAATACCGGTTCCACGACAGAAGCACAAATGACAATGCCAGTTACGAATAGGCCTACATCTATGGAATCACCAGCTCCTTCAACAGCTAGTGGTTCATCACAAACTTCAACTCTCCAGACAACAGACAATACTCAATCTACTGCTTCTACAGATGTGACCATGACTTCATCAATATCAGCTATGACGACAGGGTTTGAACCAGGAACTGATATAACATCCGTGACTTCAATCAGCAGTCGTCCAACAAATACATCTACAGAACCCCAATCTTCTTCAACATCAGCTGGTTCCTCACAAACTTCAACGGTTCAAACAACAGAGTCTGCTGCTTCTACAGATGTGACTATGACATCATCAAAATCAGCTCTGACAACTACAGGGTTGGGACCATATACCAATATAACAACAGAGATTACTTCAATAAACAGTTCTCCAACATCTTCCACACCAGATAATACCGGTGCCACAACACAAGAACCTATGGTCACTACAGTCAATGTAACTGTTGACTTCACATCAAGTGAATCATCTACAAAACAACATAAAACAACAGAACAATCCACATCAATTAACACTCATTCCACTGTTTCCAAACAAACAGAAATAGGGTTATCAACCCATGAAAGCCCATCTTTTTCTAATGCAACAGCTACACCTGTAGAATCACAGTTCACAACAACAAGGTCAACAACAATGCCCACAAGTCCACATCATACAATGGACCAATTATCAACCAGCAGCACCCCGAACACAGCAGTTCTAAACACGTCAACATCAACGGTTCACCCCACTATAGCAACGACACTCATTACAAACTCTCACACCACCCCTAACACGACAACACTGTCGACCGCTGTGACCACTTTGAGTCAGTCCACCACCACCACCACAACCACAATGCCAACAACCAGCTCTTCAACAAGCATGGCCTCTTGGTCCACCAAGACCACGATGACAGGCTCCACCCCAGTGACCACCCCTCAGTGTCAAGCAGACGAGTGCCAGTGCAACGGGGCCCCTTGTTTGTTCAACCCTGCACTGCACTATTGTCAGTGCCACTGCACTGATAACACCTACGGAGATACATGCGTTTTTGGGAATGACGTAACCACAGCCGTCATTGGTGAGGGGCTAATTTAGACCACTGGCTGGTCATACTATAAAAAGGATGATTTGGCTACATTCAGCATTTCATATTTAATTCAACATCATTGTATCATAATAATTTTTGTTTGTTTGTTTCCATGTAGATGATGATGAGGAATTGCTGACACGAAAGGCAAACATTTCCCTTAAGATCATGAAGACATTTGAGGAGCCCTACAATGATATAAACTCTTACCTGTCTCAGCAATTCATCCAAAATCTGACAACTAAGGTATTTACTACTACTTGTATACTATTTCTACTAATCATAATAACAATTTTGCTACAAATTCAAATTAGTAATCATAAGTAATGGATTGACATATTGCTAAATAAGCAATTTTGAAAGCTCCCTTATGGCATAAGTGGGAGTGTCCACCCACATATATGCTGGATATATTGGCCTACCAGTTGCTACCGTTGTCTATCCAGCATACATCTGGGTGGACACTCCCACATGTGATGTCATAAGGGGGAGATTCTCAGATGTCTCTTGACACTCATAGCTGGTGGTATAATAGGAGCCCTTTAACTAATCAGTTACTGCTTGGTTTTTCTATGCACTTTTCTTTCCAGCTCAAACCTCTGTGCAAAAAGGCGGATGCGCAAAACTTCAAAGGAGTCAAAGTTGTGAAGTTAATGTAAGATATCGCAACATCATTTCTTTTTTTCCCCCACTAATTGCGGTTGCTGTTTTCTTTGTCTTTACACGTTTGTTGCGTTGTTTTTTCTTTATTCTTGCATAGTCCAGGAAGTGTGCGGAGCCCAAGAAGTGGGCGGAGCCCAAGAAGTGTTGTCATCGCCGTGACTGTAGTTGAATACAACTACCCAAACAATGACACCCAAATCAAAATTCTGAACAATGAAATTGATGATGTATTGATGGATATCTTCAACAATACCAGTGCCCTAAACACCATAGGTCAGGCCTTCGGCAACGTCACTGTTGACTTCAATAGTATTCACCTACAGCCGACCGTCATTGACGGTGAGTGCTGTTATTTTTCAAGGAGTTTTAAAGGTCCTACGTAAGAACCATTAATTCCTTCAGGAAATACGTGTTGGAATTTTACATGCACAATTTGCTTTAAATTGCCAGTATATCATCAGGTTTCCGTTTAGGATTGCACTAGTACCCTTTAAGAGGGCAGTGCCCACCCCCCTCCACCCCCACAGAATATATGAATATATGAACACCTACTCGTTTTCTTCATCAAACAGACATCATGGATTTGGCGCCATATGTGAACTGCAACCAGCATGCCAACTACACTGCCGAGCTGACTGACGGTCGCTGGGAGTGTGTGGGGGCTTGTAAAACAAACCCTGGCTACTGCCATCATCATGGAGAATGTCTGAATCATGTTGTGGATGGCCCTGTCTGCCGGTAAGATTAAAACCACGCCCAAGGACGGAAATCAGAATGGAATTAAAATCTATGGAAATCCACTGGAAAGACTGCTTTTAGATGTTTTGCACCATATTTCTGGAATGATTTACAGCTAACCCTGAGGCTTGATACTCTCCAATGGGTCAACTTATAGGTCTAGTCAGAACCCTGACTGACTTAAGCTGTGACTGCTTTTAACTTGTTTTCATGTATTTTTATTATCATTGTAATGATTGTCAATTACTTGATTGACATTGTATTGTAAATTGCTTGTTTTAATTGTTTGTTTTGTGCTTTATACTCAGGTCTTACTTGAAAATGAAATCTTGATCTTAATGTGACTTACCTGAATGAATACATATATCATGTTTCCTGTGTCAATGTAGGTGCCAGTCCTCCACCCTGAAGCAGTATCAGGGCCGGCGGTGCGAGGCTTTCTTCTGGGGGCCAATGTTCTATGGGGCCTTGTTCGGGTCGCTGGCTGGAGTTCTCCTGCTCATAGTGACCATCGCTGGGATTGTTTGGATTAGGACGAGACATATCGGTTCTTGGTAAATGAAAACCTAAATCTAAATATATGATGGTGTGTGCGGAGTGATGTATGAGTTGGGATCACTTTTCTTTTTCTTTTAAGCCGGTTTGGCTCAAATGAACACATACTATCTGTTTATAACACAATGTGTGTCAAGTTCTGTCTAGACTGTGCAGCTTCCCCACTTGAAATGAATGATGTATCTACCCAGAAATGTTTTACTGGGGAAGCTGCACAGAGACTAGACACAACTAGACAGTGAAAAACCACAGTCTGTGAAACTGGAGAACCAGGAACCAGAAATCTGGGAGCTTTGAGATGGAACAACAAGAGAAATAACCTGGAATGCTGGAATGAAAAGGAATATGTTGGGATAAAAGTCCAGATCCAAACATCATCCAAAAGTTGCACTTACCTTAACCCTAACTTGCATATTTGAAAACATGGCGGATCACGCTATTGAGAAATCTCTTGAGTAACTCAAGTTTGAGAGAGATTATTTTCTCGTCTGGTCAACAGCATTACCAGGACCTGCAAAGACATGTCTGAGGAGTTTCAATAAACACACAATAGGAGCCGGGACAGTCATAGAAGCATATGACGATGTGGAGGCCGGATTCATTGCAGAACAAGGAAGCAAGGACTGCGAATGCTTAACAACCTGCAAGGTCGAACTTCACCTCCCCATTATTCATACATCCCCCGATGCACAAACTTGGACACATCATCAGTGTTGTATACTGGTGCTCCAGTGTTGTGTCCAGGAGAGGCGGAAGCTGGTCTAGGAAGAGACCAGGAGAAGCTGGTCCAGGAGGTCTGCAGCACATTTCATAAAAAAGGATTTGGTCCAGAAGATGAAAAAGGTGGGAAAAATACACAGAAGAGAAACTCACTAGAATTTGCTAAAAAATGTTGAAGCGTCTTTTCAAACGCTGCATCAAAAGCCTTCAGCACTGTTGAAGATCAACTAGGCCTTCTAGCTAAAAGCGGGTTGCAAGAGTTACCAGTGATAATGATGCTTCTTGAGGCTGCAAGCAGACTAAACCTCAGAAGTGAAGAAATCACTCTTGTCGTCCATGGTGTTGGAGGGATGAAGGTTTGTGTGGAGACGAAGCGTTACCTTCTAAAGATCCAAGTAAACACTCCCAAGGGCACTCTCAAATCACACCAATTGGTTTGTTATGGACTTGACAGCATTGCAAATCAGTCTACAAACATGTGACACCCTATCAACTGCAAAGATTATTTCCAGACACCCCGCTTAATGAACTCGTGAAAAGAGAAAAACAAATGTGCTCATAAGCCATAGAGGAGGTCTGCTAGCGCCTCAGAGAATCAGAGCTGTCAGAGACCTCGTGCTGTGGGACGGACCACTGGGAAAGACTGTCGTGGAACACGTCCTGAGCTCTTTAAGAACTTCAACCAACAACCGGGACTCCCTAGAAATGGTGGAGATGGGATAGCATCATCACGGGATGAGCCAAATTGCGGAGGATGCCGCTATGGAAACTGGCAGCCGAGGAGAGGAGAGGGAACTCAAAATGGTAAGAGAAGGCCTCACTAATGTCACAGACGACAGACACAGCAAGGAACCACATTGGCACACCAGATATCCTTGGTTAGAGGATCCAGCCTCTTTGCCAAACAATAAAAGAGTAGTCGAGGCAACATTACTCAGAACGGAAAAGCAGCTAGCCAAAGAACCCAAATGGAAAGTTGCCTATGAAAGTGCATGACATGGTCGATCAAAGGGTTGCAATTGTGAACAAGGACAGGATTATCAGTTGGAATGGGCCAGTGTGGTATCTGAGTCACCTTATTTCACCAAACTTGCACTCTGTCACAATCCCACTGAAACTTGTTTGGAACAGCAGCCAAAAGTTCAGAGGCATGAGCTTGAACGACATTATAATGAAGGGTCTAGATGTCCTCAACCAGAGTCATGCTGTCCTTCTCAGATTCAGGGGTGGAGTTTCGCAGTTCTGGGTGACATAAAAAAGATGTACAAATCAGTTTGTTTGGAAGACAGAGAAGTGCACTGGCATAGATTCCTCTGACAAGACTCCAACGATGAGGAGCTGGGGGAATATGCAATAACAAGAATATACATCGGCAAGCCAGCAGGGTGCATTGCACATTTAGCAATGCGAGAAACGGCTTACCTCCCTCCTTTCACCCATCTCAAAGCGGAACGTCAGGTACTCCAACACGTCAGCTACGTTGATGACATTCTCACATCCCACAGCGATCATGACCAGTTGAAAACCACCAAGTTTGTCTGTAAAGCTGACGATCTCCCCAGTGTTTCATGGGAAGACAGAGTGGGAGGTGTCAGGTCAAACTATAGGTCTGTAGAAACCTAGAATGAGAACAAATGAAAACTGTTGGAAATTAAACAGTCTTTAATTTCACTGATAAACGGGAAATCCAGAAAGCGTACTGAATAGAACCAATCTGCTTGAGTGCCGGCTGCCCAGAGTATTAAAGAGCGCAACTCAGCATGACAGTAGCCATTCAGAAGTTAACAAGCTTGTGGAGAGTATGCTGTTTCTCCACAGTGCCGCGATCTAGCCAAAAACTGTGCATGACTTCATCACCTACATAGTCCGGAGAGGCAGCCGGTAAAATGCTGAACTTTAAAATAGTTGGAGACATATTACCTGGTGAAGATCCTTGCTGAAGATCACTGCTGCCAACACATTGAGTTAGCGTTGCTAGCTCTATGCCACAGGGATCGGTAGCCTCTTTATAGACGTATTTCTTGTTTCCAAACATTACTGGGTGCAAACGCATTCAGGAGGCAAAAGTGCTTTGGTAGCAGGTCACAAGATTGTAGTCTGTTGTAAATAAAGGTAGGTTCCACATTGTTTTCGCAATTTTGTTCAACTGAACTACATTTGTTGGTGGTTGAGCCGGTATTATCCTCCTTATTTGTCAGGGGCATGGTGGAAAGTAAAACTCTGTACAACAAGGCTACTTTACGACCTGCCACATTACAAAGTACAAGTACACATTAGACATTAGACACGTATGACAGCTAGGCCTGGGACAGTGATGTCGGCTGCCACCGACTACATTAGAAGCTTAGGTAGCTCAGCTGTGCCGATTACATCAATAAATTAGTTCTCAGTAATGGTGAGAAATGATCAGATCCTTACGCTATTCCAGACCAGAATGGAATCGAGATATGTTGCCTTCATTAGATCGCATTTAAAACTGAATTGTCAGTTCATGCATCAAGAAATAATGTATCCAATCACACGTTAGAAGATGAGTCCTCTGAACGTTATATGATATACAGTATATCCTCGTCATCTGCTTTGCGGCTTGACTCTTGGCTAAATATGCAGGGACAAGTTCTGCCCCATACCTTTGCACGCGTCTCTGTGATGACGTTGCACAGAAAAGATAAAGCCCCGTTAAAAGACGGGGTTGAAAGATTAAATACAAAATACAATAAATGAAATGTATGTATCTATGTCTTGTATTCACACTTTTTAATTCCCCTGCAAGCTAAACATGTCGCATATGTTAGCTAACACATTCATAGTATATGTAACCGTATAGAAATGAACTTAAACTCAAACCATACCTCGTAGACGGCTTAATACTAAGAGGGGCTAAACCTTGCTTGCTTCGTCTTTGTCCTTGCCTTCTTTATTCTACTTTAATATATACTTTTTATATGTGCGTATATGCCTGATAATTAGGCTCGTATGCCGTTCTTCTCTTTGGGGCATTTAGCGCGTCGCCGTCACGGTGTTCCGCGTTCTAATTGCATGAGGACCGCCGGAGTGGCAGACCTGAGTTCCGCCTCCATATTAAATACCGCGGGAGAGAGCAGCGACAGTATGCCTTGCTTGTGTCCAAATATATTGGCTGTTCGTCGTCAACGTTTATTTGTGGATCTCATGTTATTTAAAATAGAAGCAAAGATAATGGTGGTGATAAAACAAATCTGTTGTTTGTTTCATTTGCATTTTGGAATATGGTTCACCTTTGGTCGAAAACGTGGTGAAATAATTACTGACAAAACAACGAACAGCCGATAGCAGGCTTTCAATACATGAGGTTATGATACGCTGTCGATTAAAAAGAACAGCATGATTTAATATTGCTTTAAATAATTGTAAAACAAAAATAGGGTTACTTCAAGTTAAAATGCAATTAAATTACATATCTTACCAGCTGTGCAAACTGTATTTGCATTATATGTGAGTACATTTATAAATGAAGTGAGATAATGTGCTGATATTTAATGTCAATAAATATTGGATCCATTTATCCATGGATGGATGGATGGATGGATAAAGAGAAAAATCAGTTTGGCCATTGGCTGGAATCCAGTTAGAA
Organism: Malacocephalus occidentalis; assembly: GCA_900312585.1. NCBI lineage: Eukaryota > Metazoa > Chordata > Actinopteri > Gadiformes > Macrouridae > Malacocephalus > Malacocephalus occidentalis. The sequence continues at coordinate 2,578 of OMOU01065107.1, read as the reverse complement.
ATCCCTTTCAAGTGGGGAAGCTGCACATGGCGGGGGGGCGTTACAAGTGTTTCAGAGTCGGCTAACTTCTACATGTTATTTATTTGTGTAGGAAGCCCCCTCCTGAAGTACTGATCGGTTTCGAGGAAGATTTCTTTGACTTCTCAGGTTTGCTCTTTTTCCTGTCATTTGATCATATCTTTTTCTTTTTTGAACACAATGCAATATTAACCTGCAACCTCTATTCCCTCAGTGATCTCTGAAGGGGGGCGATACACAGGTCACCATTTTAGTCCACGTCTAGAAAACACCGACCCTGGTCTGCAAGTATGTCCCAAGTATGTCCTAACGTAAGTGTATGTACAGTATGTATTGATTTAAACATTTGAGCCATCACTGTAGCCATTCATTGTGCATGAAATGACTTTAAATCGATTTGTGACCAAAAAAGTGACCAAATCTAATTTTGAACAAAAGGCTAAAGAACAAAACAATAATTGTAATAATGCTACTATTAATAACTTTATTTAGGCGTTCATGTTTTGTAATCTCTTCTTTTAGGTCACAACCAAACGACCAGAGATAGTGGATGTAGATTCTCGATGAACGGTGGATTGTAGAGAAAAGGAAGTCATGGGAAACAAAACATTGTCCAAATATGTGCAATATGTTTTATTCATTCTTTATGTTAATGTGTTTTCATATTAATTGCCTAACTAAATCTCAGTTTCTTGCTTGTTGTAGGGCTATGCTAATTTTAATTCATTGTTCAACTTCCCTCCCAAATACTGTCTGTCATGCTAACAATATTATATATTTTTTCAATGTTTAAATCTCAAGTCAAAAGCTCATAATCAATGGCCATGTCAAGTGAAGATTGAAGAAGAAGTGGAGGCCTACAGTGTCTTCACCAAAATCCTGCCTCATAATAATAAAATATGGGCTGTGCAATACACATCATAATGATGTTCGGGGGGGAGGAGGACAGTCTCATGAGGGTGTTGTCCCTTTGAACCTTGTCCATGTCTAGATGTATCTGTATCTTTTGGATAAAAAAAAGAATTGCCATCTAGCTTTTAAGATATACTGTACTTTTTTATGCTGCCCTACTCTACCTTCTTTGTAGAACATCCATCTTCCACCAGAGGGCGCAAATGTTCTGTTATAAATATTCCGACAAAGGACCTCGTCGTAAAACTACACTTGAATCTTAACTACCACTATTATTCCAACAAATAACGTTAACTGTTCCGGTGATGTCTAGGAATAAAGGAAGTAACATAATGCTCATGTAGTCATGCGTAGGTCGCCGTTTTTTGTGCATGGTCAAAATAAATGTAACAACAGTGACCGTAACAACTAATGACAATCATGTTAGTACTTGTAATTATTATTATTGCAAGTAGGCCTACATTGTTAACTGTTGATGGTGCTTTTCAAATAACGCATCATCAAACAATTACATTCTGTATGAAGTAGTACTATTTTAAGTAGTAGTGGTAGTAATAACAGTAGATTATTGGAAATGCTACTGCCATATTTGTTCTGGTATAGAAAATGTTTATCTCTGCTTATTGAGGAACAATTTCTGCCTATAACTCGTGTAATAATGAGCCAAACCTTGAAAGGAAAAGGAAAAGGATAAATTATTCTGCTCTTACTCACTCCTTTTCAGATTAAAGCAGAGGTTATATAATAATGAATCACGAATCAACTGATTATGAAATGGAGCTCATCATAAAACAGTCCAGGATTAGGGTTATTAACACTACTTCTTCATGAAAAGGATTCCCATTGATGTTGTTGCTGATATATCTCTCAGACCCTTTTTAGCTGTCAAATCTAACAGAACAAATGGCAAAGCAGAATTCAGTAGCTCTCTGTAAAGAAACTATTAAAAGCCCTTACATTTAATCTTCATTGCTGAGCATCATAGCTCATGCATCAGTTAATATGCCTATCACATTCAGTTGGTTTTTAAAAAAATATAACTTGAGCCATATTGACTTGAGTCAAGTCAATATGGATCGTTACCATTACAATGTATGTCCTTGTTACCCTTGATATACAAACATAACTTACGTTACCTCACAAGCACAGAAGTGCATTGTATACTGGGCTGATTTCATAAGACGTGAAGCCCTGCTTACCACCCATTCTGTCAGCTGGCTGGTGGCTCTGGCAAGACTGAAGCAGGTTAAAGGCTTGGCCTACATAGATGACACTGCCGCTTTTGTTCTATTCAGAGACACAATCCAACATTATCAGCACACCATACCTACGGAAATGGTCACTGCCTTTGTTCAGAAAGTGTGAACTGGGCGCAAGGCGGGCCGCGCGGCAAACCTTGTGGCGTAAACGCACATTCTGCATTTGGTACTCTTCCCTTTAAGTCAACGTAACTAAACAAAACAAAAACCCATCCCTCGTGGACGTCCATGTGGAACCGCACGGACAAAAGTCACGAATAAAGGCACTCCCAAGTGTTGTAAAACACGTAACCTGGACATTATGTCCGCTGTGGTGTGGCCCGGCAGTGGCCCTCAAGGCTGTAAAGCTCACAAGCTCACAGGCACTTGTAACCAGGAAGAGGAAGGCA
>OMOU01065106.1:0-11657 GCA_900312585.1 Malacocephalus occidentalis | reverse complement strand
CAAGTTAGGTTACTTCTCCTGCCTGTGCCCTTGAGCAAGGCACAGGCAGGAGACTGCTACTAGTGATGGATGAGGAGAATATCTGTTCTATTCCAAGCATTAGATTGTTACAGCAACACACCGGGGATCCATCAGGTGTTATAAAACCTCCTCCTGGCCTGCTACATCATGAGACAGGATGTCTAATACTCTCAGACTCTTCCCCTTCTCCCCCACCAGGAGGCGCTGGACCGAGGCTTGGCTCTGGCCCAGCAGGGCGATGAGCTGACCCAGAGTTCCTCCCACTATGCGGAGGACTCCATCCAGACCAAATGCAGCAAGCTCCGAGCCCTGAGCGAGGAGCTCTGCTGCACACTGAGGGCCAAGAAAGATCGACTTAGCCAGGCCATGGAACTACACCACAGCCTGGAGAGGGTGGGGGTCACACACACTCACACACATGCACGTACACGCACACACACACACGCCAACTCCATCTTAAAGGTGCCATAGGTACGAGTTGGTAGCAGAGAGAGAGAGCAGAAAAGACCAAAAGAACAACATTTGAAAACCTCTATGCTCCCTCTGTTTCTCCACCATTGAGAAGTGTGATTGTGTGATGCCCTGATTGGTCAGAAATGAGTTGGGAGTGGTCTAAAATAGAAATGTTCTCATCCAGAGGCAGGTTCCATCAACCTCATCTGATATTCACCCGGTAACAGTGGACAGACAGCGAGGTCATTTCTAACACTACACTACACTATGACCTCCTGCAGTGCTTCTAACCCCTGTGCTTCTCCTCCTGTCTCTTCCCGGCTCTCGGTTCTCCTAGGCGGCCAAGTGGTGCGACGAGGGCATCTACCTGCTGGCCTCGCAGCCGGTGGACCGCTGCCAGTCCCACGAGGGGGCCCAGGCAGCCCTGCAGGACCTGGAGCGCTACCTGGGAGCAGTGGGCCAGAACCTGCTGGCTGATCGCAGCACCATCTCCACCCGGTATGAGGCAGTGCTCACCCAGGAGCTCAGGGTAAACACACTCCTTACAGTCCTCACCTTAAACTGTAATATGACTTCATATTCACTTACGATGACTTAATATGACTTAATATTTGCTTAATGAGGAGCGCCCATGTATGTGAGGGGTTCTCACCCCAACCACCCTGCTCATGTATGCACTTAAAGCGTCCACCAAGCGGCCCGAGATGCTTATGAACCATCTCCTCTGCCAGGACCAAGTGGAGAAGGTTATCCAGAAGCAGACCTCCATGCAGGACATGTTTGACAAGAGGAGGATCAGCCTGAAGAAGCTAGCGGCCAAGCATACACGCCCAGTGCAGCCGGTGGCCCCGAGACCCGAGGCCATCATCAAGTCTCCTCTTCAGTCCCCAGGTGGGTCCCCCTGCTGGCCAGGGGCCTCCAGGTGTCTGGTGTTAAGGAGTTTAGCCTGCAGGCTCACAGGCATCTAGAGACTCACTGAGACCCCAACCGAGGATTCAAGGCACAGCAACGCTAAACTTGTCAGGCATGATTGTGAAAAATGTCACAAATTATTATTACAAGGATATTTTATGAGACATTTTCAAAATATTGCATACCCAAAAAAATGCAAGCTCATAAAAATATAGCAAATATATGCAAGTATTATTGAATAATGAATGGATAATGAATTACTAATTATAAGCACAAATCATGTTAAATAGGAATGACTTTGATGGCCTTTGTACCTGAGAGCCTCTGCATCTCTCTGCCTCTCTCAGCACAACGAGCGCAGCAGGAGAAACACATCCTGGAGGGCGACTCTGTGGACGACGTCGGCTGTAAGAAGGTGTGTGGAAAACTCCTCCTAACTATCAGTTAATAATCGCCTTCACCTCAGCGTGGTGGACGCACACTGCCTGGTATAGCCAAGGTCACATGGTGCGTGTGTTTCCAGGATGACGGGCAACAGAGCGGAGGCAGCAACAGTCGCCACGCCTCCCTGTCAGAGCAGGAGGAGAACCTGGCTGTGTTGAGGCGGTAAGCCAGCGGTCATCACAGACCGTCGCTATGTAATAACATCTGAGACATTACAGGAACCGCCGACTGTTCCACCTGTTCTAGCCATGTTATGTTATGTGAAATCCATTCTGTTGTCCCTGAAGGCATGTGATGAACGAGCTCCTGGAGACCGAGAGAGCCTATGTAGAGGAGCTGCTGTGTGTCCTGCAGGTAGCCACCGCCGCCGCTGCCATAGCAACACACATCTTGAGAAATGTTATCAAAAGACAACAAAACACCAAAACAACAAAACGTGTGTTTCTGTTCTACGTTTGGCCGCCTGTACCTCAGGGTTATGCAGCAGAGATGGACAACCCAGCCACAGCTCACCTCCTCCCCGCCGCACTGCAGAACAAGAAGGAGGTGCTGTTTGGCAACATGCCGGAGATCTACCACTTCCACAAGAGGTGCAGCCTCGCCAGAACCTTTACTCCCACCAGCTGCTCTTCATCCCAAATCAAGCATCTGACTCTCAACCCCAGCTTTGCAAATGTCTTCATCGTTGATTTGTGTATCTATATCTCAGATCTTTTAAATTGTCTTTTCATCTTGATGTGTCAGCACGTTTCTGCGGGAGCTGGAGGAATACACCGATGTCCCGGAGTTGGTGGGCCGGTGTTTCCTGGAGCGGGTGAGGAGGGAGAGGAGGAGGAGGGGGGGGAGAAGGGGGAGGAGGAGGAGCAGGGGTGCTCTGGGGTGTTACTGCATACCAAAATGCTGCTATCTGCTGCACGCACCCACTGTGCTGTTGTTGTCTAGATGACGGAGCTGCAAATCTACGAGAAGTACTGTCAGAACAAACCACGCTCCGAGAGTCTCTGGAGGCAGTGCTCTGACTGTAGCTTCTTCCAGGTGGAGACACACACACACAGACTCACACACAGACACACCCACACACACATGGACCACATATGTAATTTATATGTATTTGGCTTCAGGAATGCCAAAAGAAGTTGGAGCATAAGCTGGGCTTGGACTCCTACCTCCTGAAGCCGGTTCAGAGAATCACCAAGTACCAGCTGCTGCTGAAGGTATGGCAGTCTGGCTGAGGGCGTGGCCACGTGGTTACTGGAGGGGTGTGCTCATCAGAGGGGCGTGGTCACTGGAGGGGTCTCACTGGGCAGGCTGCAACATCTGTCATCCTTATTGTGTGTGTGCGTACGTGTGTGTGTGTGTTTCCACAGGAAATGCTGAAGTACAGTAAGGGTTGTGAGGGGACCGACGATCTCCAGGAGGCGCTGACCTCCATCCTGGGCATCCTGAAGGCGGTCAACGACTCCATGCACCTCATCGCCATCACTGGCTACGAGGTGGGCAGCAGTCGCATGACCACTGTTCCCTTTAGAGGTTGAACCCTTGCTACTGCATGCAGAGCATGTTCTGGTCTGGTATAGTGACCCAATTCGCCAGCGGGCCTCTGCTTATTGGAGCTGAGCTGAAGGGCTGTTTACAGACGGACCCCTGAGGGTCTGGGTAATCTTCTTTAACGTTTGGGGCCGGTGTGTGTGTGTGTCCCTGGGCAGGGGAACCTGGGGGAGCTGGGCCGTCTGCTCATGCAGGGCTCCTTCAGCGTGTGGACGGAGCACAAGAAGGGTCACGCCAAGGTCAAGGAGCTGGCACGCTTCAAACCCATGCAGCGCCACCTCTTCCTGCATCCCAAGGCGCTGCTGTTCTGCAAGCGGCGCGAGGAGAGTGGTGAGGGCTACGAGAAGGCGCCGTCCTATAGCTTCAAGCAGGCGCTCAGTGTGAGTATCCGCACCTGCTGCCTCCACCCTGCCCCGCCCCCTCGGGCTACTGGTAGAACGCTAAGCTCATGCTAATGCTAATGCTACCTCCGTTCTCCTTCCAGATGAGTGCTGTGGGGATCACTGAGAACGCAAAGGGAGACAACAAGAAGTTTGAGATTTGGTGCAATTCCCGAGAGGAAGTTTACATCGTTCAGGTGGGAGAACGTATTGTTTTAGTATGCACAGACGTTGTTTAGCACGGTAACTACTTGATTGATTGCAGCATACATAATAGCATACATAATAGTTATTAAATCACTATTTGTTCATTATTACACATGCACTATTATTGCAATTGAAATAGTCATTCAATTCAGGCACCAAGTGCTGATGTAAAGACGACCTGGGTCAACGAGATCCGGAAGGTTCTGACCACCCAGCTGGAGGCGTACAGAGGTAACATCCGCCTGGGGAACCGCAAGAATAATATCACGTGACATTGTTACGGATATACGCCATGTTGTTTAGAGCAGCCCTTCATTGGTTTTGGCTTTGCTTCCTGCAGCCAGCCAGCAGAGGGCGCCAGAGCCGGTGTTCCAGTTTCCCCCTGCAGCCGGTGGACCTGTCAGCCTCAGGTAGGCCGGTGTTCCCTGTTTGAATATCAATGCCTTTCTGTATATTTAAAGATGACATTTGGCGTCAACCTCACACTAAAGATAAAATAACAATTATTTACGATTGAAAATGGTCAAATATGTAATAAGTGTACACTATAGGATTCTACTGAACATGGTTTGTGCTGGTGTTTGGCCCCCACAGCCCATTCCGGAGCCAGAGGAGTCTGAAGAAGGGAGAGGAGAGGAAGGCGGAGCCTGGCAGCCCTGATGCCAATTCCTCCTCTGTCCTGAAGCCTGCTGGGAAATGTAGTTTGGGTCCAGTGGCAGACGAGCACTCCACCAGTCCGACCTCAGACAGAGCCGCCGTAGCTAAAAAGCGCTTCACCTTGCAGGGCTTCAGTAACCTAAGACCTCAGAAAGGTATGCAGCAACTTTCATCCCAGACGTCAATGGCATTATAGGTCCACAGGCACAGACAATCCATAGGTCCATAAGTACATAGGTCCGTAGGTTTACAGGTCCATAGGTCCATAGCTCCATAGGTTTACAGGTTCATAGGGTCATAGGCCCATAGGTCCATCCTCACATTGTTCATCTTAATGTAGTTTTGTGAAACACTGCATGCTTACCTCCACAGAGCCCTGCACTACTGATGATAGGAGCTTAACATTACCCATGATGCTCCTCTCCGCACCAGGTACCTCACGCCTCCACTAGTCCAGGGGAACTGCATCATTCACATTACACAACCTCGTTGTGTAACCTCGTTGTGTAATGTCGTTACACAACCTCGTCGTTACACAACCTCCGAAAGTGTGCTAGCTTTACCACAGCCAGCGTAGAATAATGTCTGATATCTGACCCTCTCATCTTCTGATCCATGTCTGTGATTTCTCCTCCTGACAGCCGTCTCTGCCACAAGCCCCGACCACAAGACCAAGCGGCATGAGATAAGGAGCGACCCTACACCCATGGGCTTCAAAGGTACCTGCAGTCTATCACCCCCCTACACCCCCGCTAAATCGCTGCTTAGACACCTGACCGCCAGGGTCCACCATGAACACAGCGAGCAGCCAGTGACAGGTGACAGGTACACGTGACCGTCTGGCAGATAAAGACATTCAGGGTTACATATCCAAACAGCTGTTTGGTCGGTACATCATTGGTCCATTCTGGCAGGTCAACAAACACATTCATGAGGGGGGGGCGTGGCTAACCCTACCTCCCGTTCCTCAGATCCAGGCCCACCTCAGATCCACCTGGGCAAGGTCAGGTGGTTCAGCACAACTAGTCTCTTACAGGCCAAGCGGAGAGGTACGGTAACCACCTGCAGATGTCTGGTGCCCTTCTAGCGATGGAGTCTCTCACTCTCTCGCCAGCTCCTTGCCTGTTCCTCGTTTTCATGCCCACTTCTGTCGAGAAGTCACTCCTGTTCAAACCACTAAACTATGCACGCACGCACGCACACACACACAACACTGTGCCTGGTTGTGTCTGAGTGCTGCGGTGTGGTGCATGATGTCTTCTCTTTGGATGGGGCTCATGTCTTTGCCTTGGTTGTTTTTCACTGTTGGCCCTGATGTTGCTCACCTTCACTTACTCATGGTCCCTGATCCAGAGGCCCCTGTGGTCCCCCTCCCTCCCCCTCTCTCCCCCTAAAGGCCTCTGTATGCTTCTTCAGAAATGTGTCAGAAATGTGTCAGCCTTCTGTTGGGTTATTTTTGTTCATTTGGTGGATGGGGGTGGGCGATACATTTCGGAACGCCCTTTCCTCAGCGATAGGGTAGACTAGGGGGATGAAAGAAGGGGGGCAGGGCTTGGAGGCCAGCGCCAGATCTTGCTAGGTTGACGGGCAGCCTCCTGGACTCTAGTACGGCCCCCCAATATCGGCCAGTTCTGGGGATCTGTACGGCGTAAAAGATGAATTTAGGCGTCCAATTTGTTTGTTGAAGAAACAGAGGCCTTAACGCCTGGGGTTTGGTGTCCTCCCTGCTGTATGATGTGTGACCTGTCTGTCCCCCGCCAGGCTGGACCAAGACCTCGGTGTCCCTGGACGCCACTGCAGACAACGACGGATACTCCAGCGCTGAGGAGCCCCTCAACTCAGACCCTGAGGAGGAGACCCGGGTCCTGGTGGGTTGACGGTCCTGGTGGGCAGACGGGTCCTGGTGGTTAGATGGGTCCTGGTGGGTTGACGGTCCTGGTGGCCAGACGGGTCCTGGTGGGCAGACGGGTCTTGGTGGGCAGACGGGTCTTGCTGGGTAGACAGGTCCTGGTGGGCAGACGGGTCCTAGTAGGCAAACAGGTTCTGGTGGGCCTAGAGCCTTACTGGTTGTGTGTTTGCCCCTCCCAGAGCGCTGGCAGGTATACGGTGTTGTCGGACTGCGAGGCGCCCGGGGGTCCAGACCTGTCGATGAGGACCGGAGACCCGGTGCAGCTGGTGAAGGAGGGCGGCGACGGCCAGTGGTGAGAGCCAATCAGCAGTCACCGTGTTTACCATGATAGCCAATCAGCAGTCACCATGTTTCGCTATGTACTGCTGGTTCTGATGCTGGACGTTGTCTCGCTGTGTCCTGTCAGGTTTGTGCAGAACCTGAAGACCAGTACAGACGGCTGGGTCCCCACGGCCCATCTGCTTACCCTGATTGGACCGTCGCAGTCCTGTCAATCACTTACCAGCTCAGGTACCTCTTTTTGCCTGGTGTGTGTGTGTGTACGTGTGTGTGTGTCCTCCTTGTCTTTTATTATGTCTGGTATTATACTAAGACTATGAACGTTCATACTTAATCTCACCTGTGTGTGTGTGTGTGTGTGCGTGCGTGCGTGCGTGCGTGCATGTGTGTGTCTCCACAGAGGGCAGTGGCTCTGGGAGTCTCAGCACATCGTCGAGCTGCAGTGAAACCTACACCTGAAGCACACACACACACACACCTGAAGCACACACACACACACACATGTACCTGAAGCACTATAGCCTCTCTGACATCAACCCCAACTCTCCCACCATCACAGTAAGGAGCACAGCGAGTGAGTGTGTGTGTGTGTGCGTGCGTCTGTGTGTGTGTGCGTACATGTGTCTGTGTGTGTGTGTGTGCATGTGTGTGCGTGGAAGGGGTCCAGATGATGTCATATATTATGTAAATGTGGACCAGCAGGACTGATCTGTTAGCGTATCGCTAGGTATTCCAAGCTTAGCTTCTCCTGGGCTGGAAAACACCTGCTTAACGTCCCGAGCCTCAGCGAGAGTGGAGCAATTCTGTAAATTCTGTAAATGACAGAACGAAGAGGAAGAATTCTTCATTGTTGGTAAATGTCGCTACCAATGAATCATTGTCCATTCATCTGTTTTCAAAGCATAATTTATATAGATGTTATTTATTCTGTTTTAATCCCTTCACCAGTTAGTCTGGTGTCCATGTCTTCCCTGACACACACTGCGTTTTCCTGTAGATGTTACTGTGTACTCATGGTGGGCCAGGAGACACACATAAACACATGAATGAAACACAAACACATGAATGAAACACAAAAACGTACAGTATAACGTGAATAATCAGACATTGATGTATAGCGCTAACTTATTCCCTCTGAGGGAGATGTTCTGAATGTAGATATTGTGAATTAATTTTTGTCTGTCATAAAATTATCTCTGAAATAATATATATTATGTACATTAAGTATGGTAATGTCACAGATTGGTGACGTGTCTATTGTTTTTCTATATAAATAAATGACTTAATCAAGCCGTGTTCGAGTTGATGTTGCTGCCAGAGGCTACAATGATGATATTACATTAGGAAGCACAGATATTATTGACATATATAATGTAATGTAGGACACATTGCCCGATATGTGAAACCCATCACTATAGTTGCCCTTAGGTTTCGTTCAAACTTCCACAGAAACGAAACTTGGGTTGGCCGTGTTGCCAGATAAGAGAGATTTCAGGGAAACACCATCGCAATGGTTACGAGTTTACTGCTAAGTTTTTTATTGTTAATTGTTAATGTAAACGCGAATGAATAGCCCCCAATTCCCGTTATTAATCCAGTGAACAGAGTAGCCGTTTACAGAATATGTGATCATAATTTTGACCAGGTGGTTTTTACCTGGCAACCAAAAACGTCGTCTTCTAAAAACATTCGTTTTAGAGGCGAGTCGGGCGTAGCCTCCGCCTTGTAAACATCGTTGTAGTATCATAATAGTATTATAATATAATCATATAGCAACAATAAGTCGGTCCGCTATGGAGCACACGGCGGGTAAGCGGGACCTGTGGTGCCTGCTCTGCCACAGTTCCGAGGAGACGAAAAGAACCGGACCTCTCTCCACCAAAGACTCAGTGACCGCACATCAGAACTGCCTGGTATATTCACTTATATTATACAATTATTGATGATTTTCCAAGAATGTATATCAATTTCTTGAGCACAGAGCAGTTGTATTCAGCGTGGTTTTATCTCAACTGCCTTTTCCTAACTACATGTCTGCTAGCAAGTTTCCTGATATATGTATTGCATAAGTGTGATTAAAAAGGGAAACCTTTTTTTAAAAAGGGAAACCTTTTAAATCATAACCTTTTTAATCGGCACTGAAGGTGTTTATTAATGCTACGCATTATTATTTAATAATATAATTTAAAAAAACGACATTGGCGCCGAGCGAGGCAGCGAGTGAACGTGATTCGTCTCCTGCATACCAGTTCTGCAGAATGATTCGTTCAGCACTGCTGTACTGACTCATCACTGTTGAACGAATCATTCGCGGGCGGCCGGGCGCCGAGCCAGTCAACCTGTCGTGATTCGTTTAAAATTATAACAGTGTGCACGGATTCTATTGATATTGTTATTTGCACTCCAATTTATATTTCCTACTTTTATAATTTCGTGTTTTTGATTTCAGTAGCCTATAATAAAAAACCTGACATTTAGTTGCATAGAGCTTACTTGTTTATTTGACAAGGAAAATGCACATTACACATTTTTTAAATCTCACCAACATTCAAGTTTACAATGCGTAGTGAAACCTGAAATATGCAAGAAAAAAAATGTGTGGCTGAGACTGTCTCAGATCCTTAAACTTCGAGGGAACGGTGTAAGTTGAGTGATCCGTTCACTGAAGGCTACTAGACAGTGTGTTAACGTGACGTAATCTTGAGTGATAATCAGTGGCTCAAACTGCCAGAATCAGGCCCAGCAAGTTAAGACTTAAAAGTAATTTAAAACCAACGTTCACCTCCAATATTGATATTCAATGAGGAAACATTTAAAATATCAAGATTTATAAATGGAGTTTGGTGCATTTGTCAAAGTGACAGCTGAGTCGGACTACGCAGTATGCAGTCGGAGCTCCGCCCAGGCACTGAAAAATTCAGTGAACAAATCTTTTTAATGAACTGATTCTAGTGATTTGAGTCACTGAAATGAACTGTTCTGCCCATCACTACTCTGCAGGAAGAGTGCACAGGTGTCATTAAATAGCATACCGTAAATTACACTAATTTGCTACAGCTGCATCACATTCCAGGCAATGTTGCCGCTCTGCTCCCCCTGTCATTGCCTGACAGCGCTAACCACGCCCCCTCATGGCTCACACATCCCCATCGCCCAACTGAGGCCGGGGCTGTCAGCCAACTCCACTCCCCCCACTCTAGCTCGGGCAAGCGGGAGAGAAAATCAGCCACGACCATCTGCGCCCCCTGTGCACGGCCTTGAAATTATAGGGCTGTAGGGCCAGATACCAACTTGTGATCCGGGAGTTTGTGTCCTTCATGGTGTTTAGCCGGTGGAGGGGCGCGTGGTCCGAACAGAGGGTGTAGGCGCGCCCCAGGAGGTAATAGCGTAGGGCCCCGACCACCCATTTAATGGTGAGGCAGTCTTGTTCGACCGTGCTGTACCTCTCCTCCCCCTCCGCCAGCTTCCGGCTTAGGTACAGCACCGGGCGGTTGAGCCTCTCGACCTCCTGGGCTAAGACGGCGCTCAGCCCCCTCTTCGACGCGTCCGTCTGCAAGACAAAGGGAAGATTACATTTTGGTGTGAACAGGAACAGCTTCCCACACAGAGCTTTCTTTACCTTCTCAAACGCCACCTGGCACTGCTCGGTCCACTGGACTGGATCTGAGGCACCTTTTCAGGTGAGATCCATCGTCTCATCGTCCAAAGGGGTGGTCAGCTGCGAGAAGGGGGGGATGAATCGCCTGTAATAACCGGCCATCCCTAAGAAGGACCTCACCTGTCTTTTTGTCTTGGGCCGCAGGCAGGCTGCTACTGCATCTGTTTTGTCCAGCTGCGGACGCACTCTCCCGCCCCCAAGTGGTACGTCTGCTCCCAGCTCACCTTCCTTGGTTACCGATGCGGTGAGACGAACCGGGCGCTCCTTATTCCATATTTTAAGGAGGTTAAGGTGATAAATCTGACCGCTTCCCCCCCTATCGGACTGTGCCACCTCGTAGTCAACGTCCCCCACTCGCCATGTGACCACGAAGGGTCCTTGCCACTTTGCGAGTAATTTTGGGCTGGAGGTGGGCAGCAGTACAAGTACTTTATCTCCCGGTGCAAATTGTCTTAGCTGAGTACCTCTATTATATAGGCACTCTTGACACTCCTGGGCCTTTAGCAAATTCTCCCATGACAACTGACCGAGTGAATGGAGTTTTGCTCTCAGGTCCAGGACGTATTGAACCTCACTTTTACTACTAGGACCTTCCTCCCAGTTTTCTTTAATGAGATCCAGCACCCCCCTAGGTCGTCTACCGAACAGAAGTTCAAAGGGGGAAAACCCCGCGGAGGCCTGGGGCATCTCCCGCACTGCAAATAATAGAGGGTCAAGCCATTTATCCCAATTCTGACTATCCTCGTGCACGAACATATGCGGCATGGACTTTAACGTCTTATTAAACTGCTCTGCTAGCCCATCGGTTTGTGGATGCTACACACTGGCACGGATTGCTGTGATCCTCAATAACCTGTAAAGTTTGCGGAGAGTGTGTGAAATAAAGGCGGTGCCTCGATCCGTCGGAATCTCTTTCGGGATTCCAACGCGGAAGAGAGCCTGTGCTACATTCTTCGCTGAGATAGAGCGCAGGGGCACTGCCTCCGTGTATCACATTGCGTAATCCACTATGACTAGTACAAAGCGATATCCCCGTGAGCTACGGTCTAATGGCCCGATGAGATCCATAGCGATTCTCTCGAATGGAATCTCCACCAACGGAAGTGGTTTCAATGGGGCTTTGGGTATAGCCGGTGGATTGCTAAGCTGGCATTCCCGACAAGACGCACACCACCGCTGTACGTCTGCG
>OMOU01065096.1:0-19361 GCA_900312585.1 Malacocephalus occidentalis | reverse complement strand
GCATTGCTGCACAGCCACTAGCGGGTGGAGCGAGCCGTTTGGGCGTGCTGGCGGACACCAGTGAAAAGGCAGAGGTCAGAAGAGGCGGTCGGTCGGTTGGTCTGTCTGTCTGTCTGTCTGTCTGTCTGTATTGTTTTGTAAAACAGTCACTTGTTCCGATAAAATCAAAAGCATGAAAATAAAAAGTATATATATATAAATCTTTCACCCCGTCCCACCCCACAATTTGCGTGCGCATTTATTCTTCTTCGCTCTCGTTCTCCATATCTTCGTCGCCGTTCGCTTTGGATTCCAATCTCCCATCGTCGCTATTTTGTCCTTCCATCGTTTCGTCGTCCTCTTCCCAATTCTACAAAGAAAATCCCTTTTAAATTTAACATTTGTAAAAAAAAATAAAAATACTAAGAAAAATACAAAAAATTCTCAATTCTCAATTATCCTAACTCCACAATCAAAACCATGTACAACGCTGCGGTACTCACATCAGAATGATCATCGTCAGGAAGACCTTCATCACCAGAGCCTTCGTCTTCAGAGGACTCTGTTGTGAAAAAGGCAGCCATTAAGACTCCATACCTCTCACTAAACCGAGCACAACCTCGGCTACACTGTCCTATACAACTAGGGGGAGGGGAGGAGAGGAGAGTAGAGGGCCAATAATGCAGTGAATGAGAACACATTAATTCCATGTGCAGGGCCACTATAGGCCATTTGCTTATGAATCCCACAGCAAAGGCTATTTCGGTTGTGACAGCACAACATACTGGCCCACAAGGTCACTTGTACAGCCTGACCTCATGGGTCCAATACAATCATCCCACCCTCGCGCTCTGTTCATGATGGCAGTCTATTCACTGTTGGCTGTACATGCACACACCCAAAAGGAACACAAGCAGCGCACACAGAATTGCAAATTATGAGTGGCAGACATAACATAAAAATATCCCAAGTGGTACAGTAGTAAGCGGCAACTTGATTAGATGCTTGTCACCTGTGCAAATATGCAACCATGTCGACATGAAGCCAAGTTCAAATGGTGAGCCCTTAGTATACGCACCAAGTGGCTGTATTTATATTGTCACATTCCTCTACTTGTAACTAATTGTGTGGTCAAAAAGTCACTGCAAGATCAAGAACCATATGGACACTGGACACATATGGAGCAAATGTAGCCTGGCGTGACCATTGTACCCTGAACAGAGACAGGAGTATTAATTCAGTCACATTTCCCACAAAGCTCTATGGCGTCTTAAACAGTACAGTAATAAAACGTAACAGTCTTGTTCCACTCAGAGAGCGGGGTCTGAACCCTGTGGGCCAGGTTGCCTGGCAACAGCAGCTTTGTTGAGTGACAGCACGGAATTCAAAAACACACCTGGGCCGAGCCTCATGTGTACAAGTTCCAATGCTTTATGCATTAGCTCAATGTAGCTAAAATGTAGCTAAATAATACCGCAAGGCCCCCCCCCCCACCGATTCCCCGTCAGTCTGAAATTAACCCGCTGTTCTGAGAGCCACTTTGACACACCTCTTTTTGAGAAGAAACCACATCAACTGATTCACAAAGTGATCAAAATGACAATGTCAGCCATTGAGATTACAGACAGAATCCATCAGATTTCCTGATCCCCCTGGGTGCATAACGGCCCCTGGGTACATAACGTTTTCATCTGCCCCCTGCCTATATACAAAGGCCAAACCGTGTTATAAAAGTGATGTATTCCTTACCCTCTTCATAGACCAGTTTAGCAGTGTGGTCCACTTCTGTGTCTGCACTGCTGCTGTTTGTCGCAACCTATTGGTGAAAATAAGGACATGGACTGAATGAAAAAAGGCACAAACTTCAGTCAAAAGCAGCCGCCTGTCCACACACGGTACTACAATTCTTCAACGTACTTATGTCAGCATTGGGTCCTAGTAGGAGCAGTCCAGCCTACACCCCTACTTTGAGAACCCAAAACGTGAGTTTTCATTAATGACCGGTCTAAACATATTAAATCGCCACAACAAGTGACACTATCTCTTCTCTATCTCTGAATCTGGCCAGAAGTAATGCAAACATCTTTTTGAACGCAAGCCTTCGAGTCAAATTTCGGTCGTATTAGCGTCACTCGGCCTATTTGAGATATGTCTGCTCTGATTGATACACTTTCCTCGGGTGCCAACACTGTTCTTGAAATTCTGCAGTCGGCTGTGCTCATGCTTTGCTTCGTCGGGAACTAGAACACGCTCTCTCACCTGCCCCCACCTTCTATGGGATTGCTGCCAGACTGCACTTCAGTGAGAAAACACAAATGTGAAATGAGGGTCTAAATGGGGTCTAGAAGCTAATGTTTCGTCAATTCCAGACCTTGTATAAATACCAATGCAGTAGAGCCCTTTGCAGGAAGTGCATACCTGTGTGATGAGCAGAAGCAGTTTGCCGTTCAGCTTGGCGAGCCTGTGGAACATCTTCACCCTGCTTTCGATCATGTGGTACAGCACTCCAAGTTGGTTGACCAAGTCGGGGAGCTGTGGAGTGAGGCGCACAGGACCATGATTAATAACATGCCCAGTAATCGCCATGTTAAACATCATAAACAGGTATGAGGAACTCTTGTTTTCAAGCAAGTAGGGTTGCATTGGTACCATTGACCGGATTGTGCCTTACTAACTTATTGTTTGTGTGCACTGCACCCAAGTAGCAACGAAATTGACAAAAACTAACAAGGTAGTACTAAAAGTACTAGGTTATGTTACAGACACTGAAAGGAACAGGATTCTACACTTTAACTGCAGAAGATTAACTTGTAATTGATCGATTTCAATGGCTTGCTCCCATTATCCACAGAATCCTTCAAGTCTGTTATCGCATTTTTTTATAGCTTACTATTTTTTTTTGTGTGTCTTGGGTTGCAGGATAGCACACAATGTTCACCGACAGAAGCCAAATGAAAAGACAAAAACGTGCGTTTACCTGCACGTGTATGACTACGGTAACATCAGAACACGTTCAGGGTACTACACTGACCCACTCCAATAGTTTGCAGTGAACATTTAAGTTTGTTTAGCCTCGAATCCTTTGGCATGGTGCTTGAAATAAACACCGACAGAATCTGTATTTATTGAGTACACCGATGTTGCACCGGCTTGTGTTTAAGCTTGTTGTTGGATGCAAATGTGATGAAAGTGGGCTAATTGTGTAAAGTGATGGCCAAATGCAAAGACCCCACCAACCCAGTTGTTAATAGTGTCATTTGGTCAGTTATGCTGCCAATATAGCATACTAATGTAGGTCAAACATACCAAGTGTATGTTTGACTATGTTTGACACAGAAGTAATGAACCAAATTATAAAACTCACTTTTTAACGCCCACCCCCAGCTAGTGTTATACAGAGCACTGCGATATCCCAGGCTGACCAGGATTTAATCATTCCTGTGGTTTACTCATTTTCCACAGTCATTTTGTACTCCAATAGAAAATACATTTCTAGACTGAATCATGTCCAAAATTAACTTGAATTACATAAGCATTTTGAAATTGGAATACTGCTAAACGGCAAAGTAATGACCATTTTTGACTGCTGGCCATTGCAGAGCGGACTCACCGAGGACAGGTAAGAGGTGTGTTGTACAAGCACTGCCTTGAGCCACCGCACCATTAATAAGGCCCTGCGGGGGGGACAAAAGCCATGCTCCATTAGCAGTTCAAGCGCTGTACAGCAATATGGTGGTGGTCTGACGTAGGCATCTAGCAGAAAGCTACTATCGTGTTGTGACAAGATGCTTCACTCACGTTAAAGGATGACCTTGCAGTCTGCTAGTGAGCTGGAAGAAACAAAACAAAAAAGTTATTTCGGCCCAAACCATTTAGAGGGGGGGGGATCCGTTATACAAGGGCCCTGGACCCACCTGGTTGACTAAGGGCAGGACGGCGGGGAGCGGCAGCCGGGCCACCGTCTTCTTGATGTGAATCTCCTTCTTGTTCTGGAACACTTTCTGCAGGGAGGAAGGGGAAATGTTGACTCCGCACCGTTACCACGGCGAAAGAAGCGGCAGTCTTTTCAAGATCAGAGCTATCAAGACAATATTGAGGCCAAGCGTTACACACAAGCAGCAGCCTTTTACATTGTTGTTGTGGAAGCGACGACGCATTCACTTACATTCAGGATGTTCGCGTCTTCGCTCTCCAAGCCCTGCACCAGGAGCACCGCAAAGTTGTCCATCTGCAGGGAGGGGGGCCCCTTTGCCTGGCCCTTCTGCACGGGGACATTGGAAAGATCTATCTCCTCCAGACGCTCCTCTATAGACATCTGCACATGGGAAGACATTGGGTAAGTTGGGAATTAGGTTATCAAGTACTCAATGTGTTCCCCCATAGCCAGCTAGCTTGTGTACTCAAAGGTATGGGTCATTTTTCACAGGAGTGTGTCAAGAGCAATTTATAATAAGACGTGGTTGAAGTAGAAATAATTAAGCCTACCTCTTTAGTGTTACTGCCTAGTTTCCTCTTCTCTGACCCTAGTGAGGTCATGGTGATAGGAGCCTGGTGACCTGGAACCCCCGGGATCAACACTTTGCTCTTGGCGTGGACTAATGGAGTCTTCACCTGGAAGTAGACTCGCTTGTAATAGCCATCATGCTTCCACGCCACACAAAAAAACGCAAAGGCGAGGCAATATGTTGGAGGAGGGCGGGTCAAGATGGTACCTTGGAGACATTGGCGTCAACTGAGAGGGACATGGTCGCCTTGACGTCCCGGCTCAAGCAGATGTATCTATCCGAGGTGTTGACCTCCTGCAGGCGAGGGTGGTAAAGGGTTGGTAAAGGTTATACACAGAGCTCCTTAAACAGCATGGACATTCTAGGACCCAACATGGCATAGTTTGAGGATCAAGGTTCATTATTAAACACTGAAAATCTTTATCATGAGAACTAGCAGGCTTTTCAGAAGCTCAGACAATTAAAAAGAGGCTTGAATATGTGAACACTGCTCAATGGTGCTGTAGACCATTTACTAATTGTACGTTAGTTTAAAAAAAAAGTACGTTTTTTTTTTTAAACAAATAAAAATAACTTCAAATTCACTTTCAATGACTCATGTCTATTTAAAGTTAAAACAATGCCTTGTTTCCCACCACCATCTTATCACAAACTTAAGTATTTCAAGGACCCGCAGGACAAAAAAGGACACCCATTGAACAAAGCCCACACCATGCTGCTGAAATTCACCACTTACCACTCTCTCCATGAAAGGTTGGAGGTGGTTGCCGTAGGCCAGCATCACGCTGCGCGCGTCCTTCCCCAGAGCGGTGGCCAGCAGGGGGATGGGCACTGGGCAGTCCTCCACGCCTGACATTTGCACCGTACATGAGGGGGCCAGGGGCTTCTTGCACGGCCTGGGAAGAAGACGCACGGCACGTCAAGCTACAGAAGGCTTTCGCCGAAACATGAGGCACGGAAAATGGGAGCAATGGTTTGAGGGCCTTACCCGTTCAAAAAGTGCTCGAAGAAATGCAGCTGTCCATCTTTGCACACCACAGCCAGTCTCATGGCCTAATGAAAGAATGTTACCCATTATAATTAAAATGATTATTATGGACAATAATGCATGCAAATCCACAGCCCGGGCTTCCACACATTCCAGGCTCAATGCCCTCCAATTCAAGCAGCCAAAGCAACATCATTCAGGGTTTCTGTAGGTTTCACCAAGTCAAATTTAAGACTTGTTAAAACCTTTTTAAGACTATGAATTAAATGCAAGACCTATATCACAATGTAATAAAACAACAAGATAAATAAAATGCAGTCACAAAAATAATAATGCAAAGAAAAATTTGTGTTAGCTCTGAACCAAAAGCGACCCGGAGGTCGCTTACAGGAGATGCGGTGCTGCTGTGTGGGTCTGGAGGTAGTAGTGCTGCTACTGGAGCTACTAGTGCTGGGTCCGGGGCCCAAAAACTGGCTAACGGCTGTCGTTTGCCGGAGACCCTTCACAGCAGTGAGATGGTTCTCGCTTTTGGCATGGGACTCCAGCGCCCGTACACCCAACGTCCCAAGTTTAAGAGTTGTCTTGCATAAGAAGCAGTAGGCTTCAAATACATTGTTAGCGACTGGCTTTAACCAAGCCCTGAATTCATTTTTTTCAAGCCAACTATTGCTAAATTAGCATTTCCCCATAGCTGCGGAAAAGGAAAGAGACACACGCCAATAACACGAAAGCTGATTGGCTGCAAGTAGTTGCATGTTGGGCTGCCGGGTTTTGTAGTAATACAGTAAATTATATTTGGACTAGCGAAAGACCAAACTACAAAAAAAAAAATAAGCCATTCTAAAGCGCTGCAGGAGCATTTCAGGTAGCGTTACAATGTGTAGGAAAATGAAGACCTGTTTGCAATTATTTAAGACCTAGAACAAATAGTTTAGCGAATTTAAGACTTACATTTTTATTTTCTAATTTTAGACTTTTAAAGACCCTGCGGAAACCCTGTCATTTGAGACACAGATTGGGGTGAATTACCATTACAACCCTGAGAATTTTTATAATGAGAACTAGCAGGCTTTACAGAAGCTCAGTCAGCCATTTAAGAAGAGGCTTGAATGTGTGATTGTGCTGTGTTACAGTGAAAGCAGACTATGTGGCCCTTTGCTCTTTCTAACAAAGCACAGCAAAATGTATTGTCAAAAGTGTCTTACACAAAAAAATATCCAAACCGCCAACCGGCTTGTTTTTTAGTCCCTCTGAAATTCAAATTTTCTAAGATTTCGAGGACCCATGGGAACCCTGAGTGTGGACATGAGAGAGCACGGTGATTCTGACCTCCTCCTTGCTGTTGGAAGAGTACAGATCAATGTGTTGGGGTTCATCCGTCAAGGTGAACGACACCACCGAGTTCTTGTCTTTGCGATCGTCTCGCACTTGCCTAGAAAAACATAAACGCATTAGTATCATAGCATTTGGCACATAAACTATCATCAAAGTGGCCCGTTAGGTTGGAACAGCTCTACCACGAGATGCAACACTAAAAACAGATTAAAATCAATAAAGATAAGTGCAACAAGCTACACCCTAGATACTCTACAGTATTTGACAGATCATTCATTGCCACCAATAGGGGACGATTCTTCTCAGGTTGCCCATACCCTGCTTATGTTTGATGGCTAGCTGCCACCCCCAATCATGCATACTCTGTTGTATTGATGTGAAGACAATGGCATGACACAAAAGGTTGTCATACCAGCCTACGTGATCGGGCTGGTCAACGACAATTGGTTGAACACCCATGCACCATTAGGTGGACTTCACCAGAAAGCCATGTTGCTCAACTTATTTCCACAACATCGAAATTAAAAAACTACAATTAACATGATGGCCTCAAAATTGTATGAGAAACAAATCCCCCCCTCAAAATACTCAACTCACCAAACACTAAGAAGTCTGTCATACGCAGCCCCGGACAGGAAATAGAGCCCATTGCCATCTGGGGGCCGGGTGGTAGCAAAGCATAGGGTCGTTACAGCTGTTGAGTGGCCAGTGAATTTCTGGAAAAAAATAGAAAATGGCAATAGTGTAATATCCAGCATGCAGATGGACATGCATACATTGCCAATCACACCATTTAAAACAATGCAGACGCATATCAGTTCTCTGCCTGCGCATGCAAAGCGCATCTCATGCACGGTAGTTACATTAGACGGTAGTTACATTAGATGATATGCATAATTATTCACACAGTTAATGGTATTAACAGTTATAGTTCCTCTGCTTAGTGTGGGAGTGTGTGCGTGCGTTGGCCCAAAAAAAAGCATGGCTCCACTGCTAGAGTCTCCTATGACATAGCATGTACATTGTGCAAACAATAAGAACCTTCATATAAATCTGCACACAATCACAAGAAAAGTCACATTGATATAGGAAATGAATAGTACAAACATTCATGTATATTACACCATTAATTTCAGTCCTATAATTTGCATCTTCATTTTTAAGAAACATAATATAATGTGTTACATTGCATACAATTCAGTAATGCATGAACAGTACCCTCATTTTACTTAATTCATAGTCCTGAGTGTTTGGAAAAGGGCTAGCCTAATTGTCATTGGGGTGGTTCTCTGTAGCAGCTGATACACAAGTTCAGGTATCAGAATAAGGATTGCGGAGGGGAAAAATTGCATCAGAAGTTGGAGCATGTCTTGGATTTATCATCATGTCTTGGACCAACAGCCATTATAAATCGTATTGAGCGGGCTGATTTAACGGTTTGTGCAGAAATCATAAATCCTGAAATGTTTGACATGACAAATAAATTGCAGCATTTTGGTAATTAAACTGATGTAACATTTGTTGATGCTGTTATTGTCAAAATAGAAGTACATTTTCATAGACCAAAAAAATCCCACCCACCACAGGAAAAATACTGCCGATGGGACATTTATTCGCACAGCTCTAATTGCCGCATGTTCAAAGTTGAATCATCAACTTGACAAACAGGCTGAAGACGATGCTATTCAGGAATATCAATCTGTGTCATGTGTCGAAAAGCTGTGATGCTCACCCTATACACCTCCTTGGTCTCCAAGTCCCACATCTTGATGGTCTGTCCTGCAGAGAGCAGCAGCTTGCCGTCGGGGCTCACACACAAACTGGTCACTGCTGTGCGGTCCGCCTTCCACTTACTGAACACAAGGATCGCAGCAACACATCAACTTAATTGCTATCACGCCAACAGGAATCATCTTAATCCAAGTTTAACTAACATGAAATTAGAAATAACATGGGAATTGGAACCCACCGAGGACTATTCAGTGATTTGCCCGTTTGGTAACACACAAGCACGGATAGTGAACCCAATGAGATGGCATTTGCGAGAGTCACATTTTTTAAATAGTTCAGACGTAAATGCAGCAGTTACCACATTTTGGATGGAGGTTAAATGTGAATATGAAGTTTAACGACTCAATTCTATTCGACCAAGATTGATGTCAGATCCCAGATGTAGTGGACTTGTTCATGATCTGAACAAAATACTTTTTATTTACATGGCAACCGACTGTCGATTGGTGGTTGAAGTATCGTAACATATACACACATTTGCTAAGCAGCATCTGCTTGGTTGAACGTCCTCTCTAGAAATGTAGATATATAGGTGAAGACTGAGTCATCTAAAAGGAGGCACATCTTGTGTGCCAGGGTAATTGTTGCACAATTATGGCCAGAGAAAGCCAAAAGTGGTAAAGTTGTTCTCAACAGATGTATGAATACAAAAGATGAAACTTAAATACGCAGAATGTAGATACTGACCAGCGTGACTTTCCCGTTTGTAGGTCCCACTCTACGATTTGAGTATCGGCCGAGCCGCTGTATAACAAAGTATCCTGGGGATGCCACTGGACACAGTTCACCTCTCCACTGTGGCCCCCGTCCTGACACCCCACCAACAGACAGAACAACGAAAAAACAAATGAAGACATGAGTTAGAGTTTAACTACACACACACACACACACACACACACACACACCATGTGAACTCCTGGTTACCAGAGTGCAGTGCAGTGCTCCCTTGGCCGTGCTGTAGATAAGCACGGTGCCCGCCGCCGTGCCCATTGCCAACAGGTCTGCCTTCTCATCCACCTGCACCGCCTCCGATTTCCTCTTCTTCCTCTGAGGTCCCTCCTAAAAACACAGCGTTAACGCCATTCGTATAAAACTTCAAAGGTAATACAAAACAAATACAGACATGCGTATTTAAACTATAACGGTGACTTGATGTGTAAGACCATATGCAGCTAGATAATGTCGACGAGGAGGATGCCATAGTGACCAATATGTTGGGAGCTAAAGGAGTTAGTCAGATGCGCAGTGATCGTTCGCTGCACGATATAAACCGTTTAGGTAGGGGACATTACATGTACTCCACATATCCGCTAAAATTGCAGCGCTCTCCCGTAGGTGTCATGGTGGTGGCGCATGTTAGCTTCCACGCTAAACCTCGGCCCAGCTAACTCCACATTTTCTAACGCATAGTTCTAAAAGCTACACAAGACACCCATGCCAGTTAGACAAAATATAAGTAGATTGGCTCATCTGAGAACAACCCAACAATCCACGTTCTGGGGTTGTTTTTATTTGGAAAGACGATCGATTTGCAGCAGCATTTCCCCGGAATTGAAAACCCACGTCCCCAACCATGTGGGGGCCAACATGTGCGTTTCCCGCAGCTGTGTAGAACAGCCAGTTAGCTGTTAGCTGCTAACATGGCCACTGCTGCTAAACCAGAGCCACGTCTGTCACACACATGAACATAGACACGATGCTCGGAGGAGTCCATCCTGTGCGCAACATATCATACAACACACACCGTTAACTTTTTTTTTACAACTAAAAGTAAACAAAACAGTACATTTATAGAAGGCCTATGCTATGCATACATACCTTGGCTGCCCGGCATGGTCCCCACGTTATACAGGTACAAGTGGCGCTCAGATGGGCGGAAGGCACGTATTCTTGGTGAAGCGTTTTACTATCGGTATTCCAGATTCTCAGTCTACCGTCCTGGGCACACAAAGCCAGGTACTGTCGTGATTTAGGGGAGAAAGCGCAGGGTAGAGCCTGCTGTGAGGTACCGCTGCCGCCGTCGGCCGCCATTTCCCCGAGTACTGCGCAAGAGAGTCTGCGTGGTTGTGGCGGAACCACGTGGGAGCACTCACCAGCAGGGGCATTTCCCCTGAAGTTTACAGCCTTCCCATTGGCTACTGTATACACGTGGGCGTGGCAGGGGCAATTCATTGATTAGAGGGGCTTATTCGTATAAGACCACGTTTAACACCACAATAGACTCATCGCACCAACATCCCTCTATAACGTAGAAGTCACAGTGGTCTTGTATGTGCCTTCGCCGTTACCTGTGTTTTACGTTTGTACGAATATGATAAATTATGCAGTTCATCATTCAAATCATAGTACCAGTGATTCACACAAACTACACGACATCCACCTCTGACGAACTTCTGCGAGTATTTATTTTTGTATTTCACTCAGAACCAATCTTATCCTCTGCTGGAAGTCTTTGGTTACTGCTGGGAATTAAAAGGAGGCGGGGCCTGCGTTGTCGCAGATTAGTGACGTCGTATGCATGCGTCTTTCGTGTTCATGCACGGAGCATGCACGGGGCATCTGTAGTTGCATTACTTTCATTTTGTTAACCTTATATCATTCCATGGAGAAAATATTGTATTGTATGTATTTACGAACTCGCGTGTTGTGACTACAACGTGCATGTGTTGGATTATGGCGAGCTCCCTTGTTTATAGTTGTATATATTATTAACTCTGACCTTAATCATGGCGATGCATTTGCCCATGGCAAGGGCTTTTCTTATGCAGACACGCTCACGAATTAGCCGAGTGCCCAGTCGTGGACATACAAATTGTAGTAAGCTACATAAATACAATGTACAGTCAGGGATACATGGGGTAAGAAGATTTTCCGTTGGGGAGAATAAGATGGACGAGGACAGCCAAAAAGTAAGTCAATGTGTGTCTTTCGGCAGAAGACGCCCCCTGTCTCCACTGGAGAGAATTAGTCGTTTGTTACCCCAGGGGTCCCTTGGTCCTGAAGTGGAACAGTTAAGAGACTGTGATCAGGAGAACGCCGACGAAAGAGTGGATTTCATTGAGGATTCCACCACTAATACATCTGTCACAAAGTGCCATCTTACTAAAAACATCTGTGATGCAGAGACACACATACATGACATCTCAACGGCCCAAGAAGATATTGCACATCTATCTAATGGTGGGACTGCTGCAGATTGCAGTGAGATGGTAAGACAGTCCGGTGGTGGGACTCTTTCTGACGTGGTCGAATCCCTACCAACATTGCTCCCTGGGGAGAGCTTGGTCGAGTTCGGGGAGCTGCTGATTGCTGAGTTTCGCAGGAAACATTCAGTAGAATTTAAGAAGCTCTTTCAAGTCCAGAAGGGAGGGCTTCTAAACAGCCCCTGGGGCACCATCAACCACGACGACATCGCAAGACGACCCTCTTGCCGAATTATGATGACCACGTACAAGACACCCATCATCATCCACCGCCCCAGCCTGGAGGAGTATGTGTTAAATATGAGGAGGGCCCCGGCAATAACATACCCAAAGGTATGTTAAAATCTGTTAAAATCTTTATTTTTCGCGGTGGTTGATTCCAGACTCAACAGCTAAAGATTTGTGTATTTATGTATTTCCCTCCAGGATGCCAGCATGATGCTAAGTATGATGGATGTTTCAGAGGGAGACAGTGTGTTGGAGTCAGGTTCTGGCTCAGGGGCGATGTCACTCTTCCTGTCCCGAGCAGGTCTGTCCTCTAAAATGTATGCCCAGTAATACCTGCTTTAGTCAATAACACTTCTCAAGTAAAAGTATTCTGAAATGGAAACAGTGAAGTAAATTCTACACTATACCTGTATACTATACAGTATACTTAATTATACATTGTGTGTGTGTTGTATGTGCTCCAGTGGGCTCCAAGGGCACCGTGTTGAGTCTGGAAGTCAGAGAAGACCACCTCGGCACAGCGGTGAAAAACTACAACCGCTGGCGGTTGACGTGGGGCCTGCGCCGTGGCGCGCCGTGGCCCGACAACGTTGATTTTCATCTCGCCGACCTGTGTTCGGCCGCCCCGCTCCTCCAGGGTAGGGGATTTCATTCGGTCAGTTTAAACGCTCTTGTCACACCTTTTATAAAGAAAATAGCAAACACAATGACGACTTATGAAGAATTTGCAATTGCTTGTGGCGTTTTTTGTTTTTGTTGTCACACTAACTGTACTGCCGATAGTGTAGAAGGAAGACAGTGATCACGACTACGAATTATTTTTACCCGACAGCAAGGCATATTATACATTTATATTATACCTATTAATTCTATCTCTGTATATCTATATATCTATTAAGTCACGTGAATACCATCTAGTGGCAAGGCGTGAGAATGCATAATAACAAACACCACTAACCCAGCACATTGTGGTGACGGCTCATTCATGTTTTGACATGATTTCTGTCTGTTACAGGTTGCTCTTGATCTCATCAACCCACATTTGGTGTTGCCCACAGTGGTGCCACATCTCCACCCTGGGGCCGTGTGTGCCATCTACTCGCCCAAGTGCGTAACATGAGCTTCCCCAACTCGAGTTGATTAGCAGGTTATGTGTCACATCCAGAAAAAGACGTAAACAACAAACATACTGTAGCATGTATGGATTAGGTGTGCAACGTCCTTATTGAGTTCAACTGTGTGTTCTTGGATATGCCACAATAATTCAATATTTGAAGTCATTTTATGTTTTGTGAATGATCCTATCCTGTCATCTACAGCATGACATTTTTCCATATTCCTCAGGCCCATCAATATTGGCTTATGTGTTTCTCTTATGCCTGCTGTGTTTTATTACATTTGATTTGGGGTCATACTGGCAAGTTCTCCAACGTCACACTTGTATCCGACTTCTAGTATAACACAAATCACCGATCTACTGGAGGGCATCCGTTGCTCATCACTCCCCCTGCTGTGTGAGCACATCATCGAGGTCCCTGTCAGGGAGTGGTTGGTGGCTCCGGCTCGCCAAAAAGACGGGGACTTCTGCAGAAGGAAATCTTCACTGTCAAGGAAGCAGAAGGAGCTGCGTGAAGTGGAGGAGAAAGGTGAAATTAAGTTGCATTGTGTAAGATGAGATGTTTTAAGGAATCTGTTTTCGACGGAGGTGCAGAGGGGTTACTGGAAGTTTGGGCTCATGCTGATCATGTGTTTCAGAAGAAGGGTCAACCATTACGAAGAATGTGCCACCGTTTGGAAACGTCCCCTATATTGCCAGACCACACCCGGAGCAGTTCAGCCACAGTGGTAACAGACCTCCAACAGTTCATTTTCTAATCTAAAATCTCACCCATAATACTGTTTACATTGCAGGGTTTTCAGTCGGCTGTGTTATTTTCACTTTCAGCGTTCCTGATAAAACTACGGAAGTATGAACTGTAGGCTCTGCCAACGACAGATTTGTACACTTGAATGAATAAATAACTTGAAGTAACTTGTGTAACTTTATTAATATAAAAACAACATCCTTGGCCTGGGGTTCAACAGAGCAATGCATATACAATGGTACATAAATAATACATAGAACATTTTATATTATGGAATTATCACGCCAGGAAGCATTTAGAAATGCTACCAGCAATCATATTGCATTGACTGGGCCGATATTTAGCTGAAAATGAAACTGAACGTTTCTGGCCGTGGCCTGGGGAATGGGAAATCTCAGACATAATCCCAGAATAACACACAAAGGTCTAAACCTCACTGTTTAGCTGTGCTCTTTGTTGATCCAGTCCATAGAAGCATCATGACTAGGCCCACAGCCAGAATCATGCCCTTAAAAACGGATGGAAAGAGCCGTTAGGCTCGGCTAAAAAAAAATAATTTACTGTATATAACACTCAGTTACAAGTGCTTCACAGACCCATTAAAAATTTGAATTTGAAAATTTGAATTTGAATGCATTACACCATAAAGTAGAAGAATAAATAAGCCCAAATTTAAAACAAAGCGAAGGAAAATACAGGAATGCAGATCTATAAAATGGCTTGCCTATAGCAATGGGTTTTTAGCTTTTTAAAGACTAGAATCAGCAAATCTGATTTCAGAGGGTTTGGGCGAACACAGCGAAGGTGTGATCCGTTTTTGATTTGCGGTTGGAGCGAGGGTTAACAAAGCAAACAGGCTGCATGCATGGACACCATGTTCAACTACATGGCCATTTGAGATGTCAATCTCCAAAGCATTGAAGTAGGTTTTTATTCCCCTTGTTTTCATGGTTGAACTTACTGGGAGGAACCTGAGTGCGGATCATACTGGCAGAGCGCTGCGCTCTGGCCTTGCCAGCCTTCCTGCAGGGTGGCTTAGCCTTGGGTGGCGTGGCCTCCACCTCCAGCTGGAGCAGAGAGTCCAGACTGGGGGTCGCATTTGTGGCAGAGCACAAAGAGGCGGAGGAGTAGGTGTAAAGAAGGATCAGGCTTGGACAGCGTTTGGCCCTGTGCCAGCACAGGGCACACGGATCGGGTACAGCAGAGGGACCCCTTGGCATGCACACCTGGTCTCGCTCACCATAATGCCGCCGGGCACCACTGTGGTGCTCCGCCCTCTCTCTTCGCCACAACAGGTGTGATGGCATGATGGCAATCACCTTGTGGGGAGATAATAGGTTTACACTCATTTTATGATACTAGATCAGGGTTTCTCAAATGGAGCACGATAGGTCCCCTGTAATTTAAAGGATTGCAGAAAATAACCACCAGAAAGTTTTTCCATGAGGTAACATCACTCCTGCATTTCAAGCTTTTAAGTGTAGCTTCGTGTCTACCTATGGGTCAGGTGCCACACTGTCAAATATATAAGTGTAGACTGCATGCATAAAGAGTGAGCATAAAGCAAATCATTTCGCTTTCAATTTGCTCCCATGTTAAATCGATGAGCATTTTTAATCGATGCACACCCCACATCACAGGTGGAGCTTTTTAAATTAGATGAAAAATAATGTGGTCATACATATTTACACGAGCATGCGTACCTCCTCACAGCAGCGCTTGCTGACGATGCCCCTGTACTCCATGCGAGCCCAGAGTTTGTCACGCTGCCTCAGGAAGCGTGGGAACAGTTTCCTCCAGCTTCGACCCAGTGCCCAGGGGAAGATATCATACCTGTTTTCCTCCTCATCCTCCTCCATTGTGTTTGCAAGGTAGCTATTGTGGAAGCATTTTAGTTCAGCCTCTGGTATATTGACCAAAAGCCTACATTCTAATACTGTGTGTTAACTTGACATGTATTTATATGTATGCATAAATACATACATGTATACATACATGCAGCATGTGTATGTGTACTTGCATTAATTGCTCACCAATACCGGTCACACTTACAGAGCAATGAAAAAGTTTGTTCTATTGTGTTCACTGATGCTGAAGTCGGCCCGTTTGAAGTAGACAAAGGTCATAGCCAGGAGATACTAATGACATTGAGTGAACATCAGAAATTCAGTGAACATCAGTAGATTGCAATCCTAATACAGTTTTACAAGGAGTTGTCTAAGAGTTAGACCAGTACCTTGTCTGTGACTTTATAGCAATAGTCCATCCACAGAAAGTCTTGTATGAGGTCATCATCTGCAACCAAACACGGCTATTTTTGCCAAGATAATCATCTTAAATTGATTATGGAGTAAAAGTAATGTAACTACAATATTGACATTCCCCAGAACATTCTGTGGATATTCTTTTGTGTTATCCACAACAGGTTCAGAGAGATTAACATATTTTAAAAAAATAAGGTGTACAAAAACATAAGGGAATCACAAATGTACACAGATGTGGTCCTTGAGATACCACAAAAGATGAAATGTCTAAAAATAGCACTGGTTCTTTGTAGGAGAAAAGCCATTCACCAAAAATTCTAAAGAAGGCAGCCATCTCATCCCTCTGGACCACAAGTATTGACACTGATTGTGCCATGGCAGGATGCAACTTTTGTAGACACTGACTTTGCCGCCGCTTGCCTTCTGGGCCCTGGGCACCTGGTCCACTAGGCCTTTTAAGGCAGCAACCTCTCTTGATCTCCAGGGAGTAAGCATGATGGTGCTTGGTGCATACAGAGGGTGGAGTCTGGCACCAGCTCAGGGTGCGTTTCATCGTACTAGATCTTGGATCATTTGTTGTAGAAAAAAAGAGAAAAAGAAAAAAGGGGATAAGACAGACATCCAAGTGCCCCTGTCAACGGCCTGAATGGGTTGAACTCAGCGAGTTTGGCGCAATCTAAAAGGAGTCCCTTAAATCAACATGCGCGACTTCCGGTTTTCCGAATTTGCTTTGACGACAATGGCAAGTCAAGAATATGTAAGTTTTCCTCCCATGAAACCACTTCACCTTTAAGCAGCTATGACAAACTTAATTTGCATAATCCTTACATGTAGATACAGTTGACAATGTCTTCATTATATTTTAACTGTCTTGACAGTATAGGCCTTTCAGCTGAAAGGCCTATATGTTGACGTCCAGCTAGCACATGGGTAAAACCCCGGAGTGGGTACCAGCGTTAACGTGTGCTTACCTCTGCTCTGCAGATGGAATAATAAACGGTATGCTCTCTCTCGGTTCCAGAAACGTGTTGGCACTTTGCAGTGCTGTAAAATCAGCAGTAAATGCGTTTTAAAAGATGGCTAGCTTTGGCCCAAGTACGAACCACTAACGAGCGCTTTTTTCTAGTTCAGGAGGTAACATAACTACGTGCCCTCGTGCGTCTGGGTGTGTGCGCAGGTGCCTCTCGATTTTAAATATAAATATAATCAAATATAATCAATACTCAAATATAATCACTTCAAATATAATCAATACTAACGAAGACAATAGTTCTTACGTATTTTCGTAGGACCCCTCATAATATCACAATCAGCCAGCCTACAGATCAGATAATATTGTTCATCATAATGTGGCGACCCGAAGATAGATCGCGTTCATGGTGGCCGGTCTATCTGACAGGCGCAAGGGATTGTGGGTATTTCTTCGTTAATATTTGAGTTGTTGTTTTGATTGGGTTAAAAATGTTTTGTTGTGTTTTGGGTCACATAGTTGTGTTCTGTGTTGTGTATGTGTCCTCACTATGGATGGGATTTCTGTTGGAGTTCATGTTGTATGGTTGGTAACAATAAACAGCAATTCCTGGAGTCGTGCGGTGTATGGGACACAGGATTGTTATAACCCACTATCACATGACTCGCCATTCAATTCTTTAAAGCCAAGTTCGCCAGATTACTGTTTATATTGTATATTGTTTACAGTGTTTATTTATTTCACTACTTCACCTGTTGCACCGTGGGCCTGAGAGGCATGTAATTTCTTCCGTGCTGTATATCAATATAGCACATTTGACAAATAAAATAACTTGAACTTGAACTCCAGTCTAGTCGGGGGAAGAAGGACCAGCGAGACCATCGCCAAGCAGCCGCCGCCCAGCGTACACCGGGCTCTTGTGCCTCGCGGCCTCGGCTACTCAGACCCCCATCCAAACTGGCCGCCATCGCAACCAGTACGCCTACCATCAGCCGCCCTGCATCGCCAATGCCGCTGCCTGCCGTCTCTGCCGAGACGACCGGGGCCATCTGCGACTTATGGCAACACAGCAGCGAAGGACTCGACCCACGGTGGCGCCGCCATGTTGAGATGCTTCCTTGACGACTACACGGACATCTTTGCTGCCAGAGATGAGGACTGCAGACAGACCGGGCTGGTCCAGCACACCATCAAGACCGGCTCTGCACAACCCATCTGTCTGCGCCCACACTGGCTGGCCCTCGCTAAACTGTAGGTGGCGGAAGACAAGATCCGCGAGATGGCTGCTGCTGGAGTGATCGAGCCCTCCGACAGTCCGTGGGCGGCTCCGGCCGTCTTGGTGAGAAAACAGACGGCGACTGGCGGTTCTGCGTCAACTACCAGCGCCTCAACGCCATCACCAAGAAAGACTCTTACCCGCTACCTTGAATCGATGATGCCCTCGACCACATCGCGGGGTCCAGCTGGTTTAGCTCCCTCGACCTGCGCAGCGGCTACTGGCAGGTAGAGTTAGCCCCTGACGCAAAGCAGAAGACTGCCTTCACCATCGGGCAGGGGCTGTGGCAATTCCGTGTCATGCCGTTCGGGCTCTGCAATGTGCCGACCACATTCGAGTGGCTGATGGAGAGGGTGTTGGGGGCTGTCCCCCGGAGTCGTTGCATTGTGTACCTTGATGACCTGCTGGTGCACGCCAACGACTTTGACAGAGCCCTGTCTAACCTGTGTGAGGTCTTCACTGCCATCCGTCGGGCCGGGCTGCAGCTGAACCCCAAGAAATGTCACCTGCTGAGGAGGGAGACGGCATTCCTGGGTCACGTGGTCAGTGCCCGCGGCATAGCCACCGACCCAGCAAAAGTGGCTGCTGTCCAAGACTGGCCAACCCCTGCTAGTGTTGGTGAGCTGCGAAGTTTCCTGGGTCTGGCGTCCTACTACCGCCGCTTCGTCCAGGACTTTGCAACCATCGCCAGCCCACTCCACCGCCTGACCGATAAGGGCCGACCGTTCAACTGGGACGATGCCTGTGCTGCAGCCTTCGCTCGACTCAGGGCGGCCCTCACTGAAGCCCCAGTGTTGGCCTACCCCAACGCCCAAAAGGCCTTCATCGTGGACACTGATGCCAGCAACGTGGGGGTCGGAGCTGTCCTCTCTCAACATGAAGGAGGGGGGGAGCGTGCCGTGGCCTTCTTCAGCCGTGCCATGAGCCGAGCAGAGAAGAACTATTGCGTCACCCGAC